>JAAGNO010023012.1:17026-30616 GCA_033439905.1 Ceryle rudis | reverse complement strand
CTGGAACAGGTTGCCCAGAGAGGTGGTGGAAGCCCCATCCTTGGAGATTTTTAAGACCAGGCTGGATGGGGCTCTGAACAACGTGCTCTAGTGGGAGGTGTCCCTGCCCATGGCAGGGGAGGTGGAACGAGATGATCTTTAAGGTCCCGTCCAACCCTGAAAATTCTGTGATTCTATGATTCTAATTATTTCTGGGCACAGGTGTTAATTTAAAATAATTTAATTGAATCTGGAGTTGATTCCATCAGCGTTTGGATTCGCCAGACCCTCCTGAAAACTCAGCTTATCCTATGAAAGTGTACTAACACTACTACTGTGAGTAAACTATGACATGTCATTTTTAATATTATGCTGAAAAATTTGAGTGCTCCCATCCAGCACCCCTTTGATCTCTGTCTCATTAACAGAGCTGACTTAAGTTGTCATTCATACGTAAGTTGTCATTCATTCAGAGGCATTGGGAGGAATAATTAAATATCCTTTCTGTAGTGGTAGTTGAAATGGCAAGCTGCCACCATTGAGAGGTGTGGGAAGATTAGTTTGAATTCACACTGTACTCTATAGATGAAGGTTTGCATTGAATGTGCATTTAAAGCTCTGGGTTTTTTCATCTTTGAGGCAGAAAGTGAAGACAGCCAGTGGAGAATGAGAGAAGCCATCAGTAGAAATGCAAAGGATTATCTCCCCGTGAGAAATGGGTATCTTTCCATTGTAAGTAGACAATTCTACAGCAAAGAAATACTTGGGTTGAACAATTAATTTCTTCAGGTAATGGAGCCAACTAATTCCAACATTGGCTAGTAACTTAACTTTAAAAATGGCGGTCGACCTTTATCCTCCACACTGAAGCTATGGTTAACTAAGATTTGGTTGTAGAGATGGAGGCTGAACCTCTGTCAGATCTCTCAGTCTTCCTTAAGTATGTTGTCAGGTTTACAGCCATCTACAATTTTTCTGCTAAGTCTCTATCAGGCTATGTCCTAGTTTCGGAACAACACTCTGTTTCAGTCCCCAAGGGCAGGATCTACACCAGATTTAATTAAAGCTGGAAATGCTAATCAGCAGTTCTTGTGTAACTGTGAGATTTGTAAGACCTTGACTGCAGTCACTGTCCCAAAGTTAAGTGGCTTTTGCCTTCTAACATTGTGGGAAGCATTGAAGTAGGACTCCTGGATCACAGATCCCGGGGTCTGCAGTGCCAATATGCCTTACAACTGAAACTTCCAAACAGCAGCATGTTCAGCGAGACTTTTTACTGATGAATATGTGTAACAAAGATAAAAGGACTAATTTAATGCCCTTCTTTGCAGCTAAGGACTACTATAATGCATTACAGGGGATACCTGTTTCAAGGTCTTGAGACCTTGATTAGGCAGATTGCCCTAATCATCTCTGTTGCCCTTATGCCCTGTGGAACTGGATTTTCTTCCCAGAGTGGGATAATACCCACGGACAGGGGGAAGCAAAAGCATACCCAAAATCTAGGAATTAGTTAAATGTCCTGAAGCACAACAGTTGCAATAGTTGAAGTCAACAAGGGGAAGAATTATTTACTTTGCTGCTTTAAAGAAAGAGGAGAGGAGCAAGGAAGAAGGAACTGAGAGGAAATAATAAGCAATAAATGTAAATGCTTAGATTTACATTACTATAATGTTGTTTAAGAGTATGGAAATCTCATGGGTTATATTTTGCTTCTACAGGAAGTTTTGAATTTATATTTAATTTCTAGGAACCCAAGGGCAAAGCAATTAAAATATTGAGGACTTAAAAAATACTTCAGAAGCTTCAAGTAAAATACCTTTAGCTGATTAGTGGTAAAATGCATCTTTAATGGGAAATGAATTAGGACTGCATATTTCTCTGAAGGAAAAGGAGAGGCATTAGATATCTGTATTGATAATAAAGGGCTTAGAAATACTCTAACATTATGAGCTGCTCTTCTGGAAAAAATCAGGAAATTTCCATATGGCCTAATGCAAAGATAAGAAAAGCAGTGAAAGAAATTTGTAAAAGCCTTTTCACTAAAAAGCTTATTGTGAAGTGAATTTTAACATAGTCCCATCACCCTTTTGATCTCTTTAGACTCATCATGTATTCATGTTTATTTTTGTCAAAACATTACTTTGTCTCGAGGTCTGATTTTAATGCAAAACTAATTTATATAAAACTTAAAGGCTGTAAAATTTAGAATTAATTTTGAATGACCCACATAGGAAATACTACCTCCTGTATTTACCTACAGCATAAACCCCCCAACTATTAAAAACAGGACTCAGAAATAAATTTTACAAAATATTTCTTCTCCGTTAGCCTACTGTGGCGGTGTACCAAACGAAGGGAATAAGAGAATTCCTTTTATTGGGAAGATTGGCAGTGTTTATGTTTTAAATCAATTGGATTTTAAATATGCATTTATTGTCTGGGTTAAATTGCTACGCAGTGAAAAAGGATGGTGTTCTGAAACAGTAATTGGTCTATTCCAGCACTCAAATTGGGTCACAGTAACAGAGAGTGTTCTCCACTTTTTCTCTTTTGCTTATTTTCCTCACTTTCTTGAAAAAAAGTGAAAAACTCTAATCATTGCTGCATGTAGGCAGTGTACTCATAAACCCAGTATTTTTCATGAATGACTGATAACCTTCCTTATCCCTTGTTTTAATGATACTGGGTTGTAAAACACCTTGAACAAGAATGTAGAATTCTGCAGTCTGAACAAAATATGCTGAAATGCACTGAATGAGTATAGCAACCCCAGCTACTGCTGGAAATTATTTCTGGTAACCAACGCTTCACCTTCTGTATGGGACTGAGTTAAATTAAATCAATTAGAATGATTAATGTTACACTATTTTACAGTCATCATATTCCTAAACATGCTTTTCAGTCAAAATAGAAGGTCTGGGGGGAAGATGACAATACTGGTATACATAGCTCATGTGCTACATTACTTATCCTCAGTTTTATATCAAATTGTTCTAACAATTAAACAGTTTGGGTAGAGTTTTGTAGAAGGTCATAGCTGTTACAGTGGGAGGCTAAGCGGGAATGCTTTGGTTCACCTTGCTTTTTTACTGAAGTATGTGAACACTTGAAAGGTGTGTGGAGCTGTAAGGAGATACTATACCCTGGTTTGAACACAGTGAACATCAGAATGATTGGGTAACCCACCTGTATGGTATTCATAATGTGTGATATTAACTAGTAGTTATGTTGTTCTTAAGTGAAAATTTCTCAGTGTTGAGTTGCTGTGCATATCAACATTTCACAAATGCCATAGAGCAGATTGGGCCACTTGCCAGTAAAGAACTAGTCAGAGAGTGTGCAGGAGCATCCCATGCAGCTAAAGAGAGGATGGTGCAAACTTCCAGCTGAGGGTAGACAGTATCACCTAACTGGTTGCCTCCCAGTTCTGTTTCATTTCTTCCCCATGTCTTTATGTTCTTTGGATTGTCTTCCAGTTCGCATCCTGCTGGATGGAAGATGACTTCATGGGATGAAAACTCAGGCCCTGACTTCTGGCCTAGCTTTACTGCACTGAGTCTCACACATCCTTAGATTTAATGTAGAATTCTGAGATAGGGCCACAGATGTGGGAGAGCTTGAAGGAAGAGAAAACAAAGGAACTTCACAGTATCTGAGTAGATATACGGTGTTTGTATCTGTTCCTGTGCTGCTCTTGCTGTGGTGGAGGGCTGGAATGAGACCTGGTGGGCGTGTTGACTCCTTTCTGCGGCTTGGAAAAAGTGAAGAGGTAGCAAAGAGAATGACTATAGTAGGGATGTCTTCCCATCCCATCTCTGTTTCACTCTCACTGTGGAAAGGGGGTGTAAAATAATTGCTAGACCAATGGAGGGAAGATGTTCGGTAAGCTCAATGAAGTGTGCTTCACTGGAATCAAAAAGTTCTGAGAGTAGGAATCTTGGTAAATCCAAATCAGAGTGTACTCATAAGTGAGGAACCTCAGGCATTATCACCTTTAATTAGTGTCTGGACTGAAGTTATGCTTCCTGGAATAAGTTTAATGCGTGATACTCTACATTTCTGTGCAAACATATGTGTGTGTATTACTCCTATTGCATGCTTCTTACAAGCAGAGCTGTTGCTGCAAATTCTCTGCACAGCTGATGATCTGGGAAAAGGTATCTTTGTGTATGGGAAAGAAGAAGTGCTCTCATCCCAAAGACATCCCAAATCCCAAGTAGTAGTGCTGTCATTCTTTAGACTGCAAAGATATAAAATACAGCAGTCTCAATAAATGGTTGGATGCTTATTAAATTATCATGTTATGTATAACCAGATAAGTGATTGCTTTTCACCTTTAATTGTCCTCTTTGCATTTTCTCTTCTTACAGCACAGGGATGAATGGCTAGGAAGACCTTTACGTTACTGTGCATTTAGGTTTTGTTTCAAAATGAGAACTGAAAACCTTAAATGTGAGAAAAATATGAGTAAGAATGTTAACCAATATTTTTAAAGTAAAGCACGTATCTTAGAATGTTTTTTATTAGGCATTTTCTGAGGAGAGTATTTGTAAGTAGAAGGCCTACTGTCAAAAGACACTTTCGCTTCTTTCAAGTGAACACAGCTGGTCTATAAGCTCAAGTTTGGGGCATTCTTTCGCCTTTAATAGACCCAGGATAGCCCAGGGATGTTGGATGCAAACAAACACGACCCTTATTTTGAACAGTTTAAGATTCCTATGACTTTTTTTTCCTTATCACAAATCATCAGAACAACATGAATAGCCACACTGTTTAGAGAGATTATAACTTGTAGTAGGCCTAAATTTTGTTCTATTTTGGTTTATTTTATAGTTTCTGGCATAGTGATGAGTTTATTTTATTTCCTTAGCAAAAGTAGGTATTTCCTGAAGGGCAGCAGGTGCTGGGAATGACAATACAAGCTATGGTTAGTTTTGGGAGCAACCATCAGAGGAAGAGATTAAAGTAAATGTTAGTGTCACATAAAATGTCTGAGTAGAAGTTCACAGTTGCATAGGCATAAATTACAGATTAAAAACACCCGTCCCACAAGCCTTCACAAAACATAAGCAGCTGTAATATCAGCATGCAACCATTTTTTTTGTTGTTATTTATTAAAGGGACACCTTATTTATTGTCCTGGACACCAAGGGCATGTCTGGTCCCTATATTTCTATTAGGTAGCCTGCTTGCAAAAAAAAAAAATCATTTTGGTCAGGTGCAGCCTCTTCCAATGCCCAATGGCTTCTAGGCCACACCTTGTCCTGCCATCTTTGCAAAGAAGGAGCTAGGTATGGATAGAAGTAGACATTGTCTCCTCCAGCGTTAACCTAACGTTAAGTAAATGTTAGCAATTGTGTCTCACCATGTGGATCACCTAGATAATCACAGGAGTCAGTAGAGGCATCTGCAGGGGCAATTCAGTCCGTCTAGCTTTTATACATCAATCGCAGGATTCAATTACTTGCTGAAGTTACGTATCTTCACATATAGGAAAGAATCTAGTCGACCACACCGGAGTGTTCACTGAAGTAAAGAGAGGCGGCTCCATCTCCTCCTCATTAGTAATGACAGCCCAAGACTTAGAGTTACTAGAAGAGTAAGATTAAGTTCAACTCAGACTTTGTTAAAAAAAAAAACCAAACAGAAGATTCATTGTCTTTGCACTCTGTATCCTATTGGCACCCTCTTGGCTTCAGTGCTCATGGTGTTCTGGAAGAACCATGTTCTTCTGTGGCAATATCCTCTTTGTCTCACATGTATCCAAAGACCAGTCACTGTTTTCCTAGCTGGTGTGCTGTTTTCACATTATTAAGAAAATTTCTGGGCAGACAGGTTGCCATATGTAGGACTGCTGATCTTGGATCAACAGAGCAGTTTGAGATACCTGCCTATACTTCTGTGCCTTTTTTAGATGGAAATGGGTGAGAAAGATTTGAATGTAGATAGATAATGCCCTTACCATTTCATTTGAAAGGCCACATTGCATTTTTTAACACTATACCTTTTTAAACAACGCTCAAGAAAGACGAGTTGTATTTAAAAGGTGGATGTTTCAATTGCTGGCTACACAGAAGTGACACAACAACACTATAAAATAGGATAAGACTTTAATGGGTCTCCTAGAGGGAGAAAAAGCTGTTTATTAGTAGAAATGTACTAAACTACCTGCATTTGACAAAGTGCTAATGGAGGCCTGTACTTCTAGACAAACAAACGAAAATGTCAATTAAAAAAAAAGTAATGCCTACCTGAGTTGTGAGTTGGTTGGTTTTGTGGTTTTTGTTGTTCATTCTTAAGAGAATGTGTTGTTCATATTGCTTGAAAAGATTTTGGTTTGTCTCTGTTGCCTCAGTTCTGTGCTTCTTCCCCCCGCTGCCTCACATTTTATTTAGACTGGAGGCTAATTTAATATTCTGGTCGAATGCTTTTTCTTCCATTATGTTTTATTTTTCCTATTTTTTACAGAGCATCTTCCAATGAAAATGTGTCCAAGAACACAGTGCCTATATTAATCAGCTTTCAACTGCCTAACAAACAACTGATAAAATCACTTTATATTGAGGAGAATGACATTAGAATGGGTGCAAACCACGCATGAGACCTTGCTCCCTACTAAGAGGGTATAATTTTGTTTGCTAAAACAGATAACCTGAAAAACATTTCCAAAAAAGCTACAAATCTTTCATTGTTAAAGACCTCCTTGTTGGTAGGCTACTGTTGGTTGTGTGAGGCTGACAGCATCCATTGTCTGTTCAGGTTGCCGTTGGATGAACTTAGAACACAGTAGATGTGGTAGCTACCAGCTGGCTGCTTGCCTTCTTGGTAAATGGAGCTGTAGTGTTAGAGGCACATCTTGGGTCTTATGTGCCTGGCTACAAAAAGCTTTCTTGTATTAGCTCTTTTTTTTTTTTTTTGGTAGATGGTTCATATTTGCCCCTCTGCTGCCTGTTATTTTAGTTCATGGCAATTGAGGCTGGCAGCCTAAACCAACTGGCTGTGCATTTCCATACCTGCCAGTGATGTGAGGTCTTATATATTAGAACAGAGTGGGAAGAGAAGGAAGTTCCTAGTGACTGTAAAATAATAGTGAAGTGGAAATTCCCTCTACAAATTTCTCATGCAAACTGGCATTTCTAAATGGTAACTGTTGATTGTGAAAGAAAAGGTAGTAATAGGTAGTAACACAGACTGGGGGATGAGTGGCTGGAGAGTGGCCTGGCAGAGAGGGACCTGGGAGTACTGGTTGATTACCAGCTGAACATGAGTCAGCAGTGTGCCCAGGTAGCACGGAAGGCCAATGGGATCTTGGCTTGTACCAGGAACAGTGTTGCCAGCAGGTCTAGGGATGGTAATTCTCCGCCTGGACTCAGCACTGGTGTGGCCTCAAACTGTACTGTGTTCAGTTCTGGGCCCCTCACTTTAAGAAGGATACTGTGGTGCTGGAGGAGGTCCAGAGGAGAGCATGAGACTGGTGAAGGGACTGGAGGGAAAGTCTGATGAGGCTGAGGGAGCTGGAGAGGAGGCACAGGAAGGACCTTACCACTCTCTACAACTACCTAAAAGGAAGTTGTAGTCAGGTGGGGGTCAGGCTCTTCTCCCAGGCACCCAGTGACAGGAGGAGAGGTCACCGCCTGAAGCTGAGCCAGGCTGAGCCAGGGAAGGTTTAAACTGGATCTTAGGAAGCACTTCCTCATGGAAAGGGTGATCAGACACTGGAATGGACTGGCCAGGGAGGTGGTGGAGTCGCCATCCCTTGCGGTGTTTAAGGAAAGATTGGATGTGGTGCTCAGTGCCATGGTCTAGCTGATGTCATGGTGCTGGGTCACAGGCTGGACTTGATGATTGTGGAGGTCTAGTCCAGCCTCAGTAATTCTGTGATTCTGTGAAATACTGAAATCACAGAGAGACTGTTCTTTCCTCTGCATCATCTCTCTCTTGAAATTGTTAATTAGCTGTTATTACTAAATAGCTCCCAGCTATATAAGACCCATAGTCAGTGGGTTAAAAGATATCTAAGTATACAGATTTTGAAAACCAGTATCTAAAGTAATGGGTGCTTAACTTCCAGTGAACCTGCCACTTGCATACTTAGGTTTCTACCTATTTCAAAGCAATCCAGCCTTAGATTTTAGTTCTTATTTTCCAAATGTTGCCTTGAAAATGAGACTGTGAAAATATTCAGGAATGCAAAACCAGGCAGAGGATAAAAGCAAAATAATTTTCTTCCCTTCTGAATCAAACATTACCTATGCTCAGGTTATTGCCATGGGCCAGCAGTCCACATTTGGTCCTGCTCACCTGTGGTTACAGCTGTTTCACTGGTGCAATAAAATGCTACAGAGGTAATTTTAGAATCTCACAAGTCCCACAAATCAAGATTGAAGGAGCCTCCTAGATAAACTGTTGTGATTAAAATGTAATGAAACTGACTCTTCATCATAGTATTTACTCTCTCTCACCGTATTTAAATATCTGTAATATCCTCTAGGGAACGATGCTGTGTGGGAGTAAAGATAAAACTCGATAGAATGCATTACCGTTTCAGCCAGTATTGTTTGTGTTCCTCCCTCTTCAGGTGCTAAAGCTGTGCTGTCCCTTTTTCTAGATAACCTGTGGCATGGATTATAATGTGTTCAACTAAATACTTAAAAAATATAAACATGTATGTGCTAATTACATGGATACTTTTTTATTTAACAATAAACAAATCAGATACATTGCTAAAAAAAAAAAAAAAAGGTGGATTACAGCACATAGATTTCTTTTTTATATTGCTTATTTTTAAAGACTTATTCTCATGAAGAAAATAGACTTTTTTAGGGTTTTCAACATTCAGTATTGTATAATATTACAGTAAGGCACTCTTAAATTGCTTTTGGAAATCAAAGCTCTCCCCTTGTCTAGGAATCAACAAAGTGATTCTGTACGGTGTTCTGTACAGAATATTCTCCCCATGCAATTATTTCAACCTCTGAAGATACAGCAAGAATATATGCTGATTTAATGGTGGTTAAATTTCAAAAGGAAACTAGTTGTTCCATGTTTAGTTTCTGTCAATGGCATCTATATAAGCTTCATTATAGACTTTTCATTATATAAAACTAGGATATAACAGAAACCCAAGCTGCGACTGCAGAACAGAATGTGTTTGCTCTCCTATTGCTGCTGGCTCTGAAGACCTAAAAAATAAAGTATGGGAAATGGGAGAAGATACCACCTCTAGGTAACAAGGTCTGACCCAAAGGTTGCTAACAGTCGGTGGGAGTCTGTCCATTTCAGAGGTTTTGAGATTTGGTTTTGTAGAGTAAAAAACCAGCCCCACTTAAATTGCTCAGTGTAACAGAAATGGCTACATTTATTGATTATAAAATACCTTCTCAAATATAAAACTCAAATAGACTTGAGTTAAAGGGTTATCCACAAGTAACAACTCTCACCCTTTGATACACTTTCTTTCAAATAAGAAAGTCTTACCTAGGAGCAAAGTGAAAATTCTCAGAACAGTTCTGTCCAATGCTACATTACCGTATTAGTTCTGCTATTCTTCCACATTCCTCATAGGTCTCATTTGCACAAAAAGAATGATGTCAACAGCTTTCTTGTTAGTTATGATGATAACAAATTGAGAGCTATTCGGTGGCATTGCGCACAAACAGCAATCTCTGTCTTCAGCTTGGGGAAACTTTCTGAAACTGTTTCTATTTGTTCAATCTGGGAAAAGAGAACACCATTTGACATAGACTAATTTTGCTTAGCAAGCATATCTAGCAGCTCTTTCTCTATGCCTTGGCTGCTCAGTTCATTTAAGCTGTAGTATCTATGAACAATCTTTTCATCTGTGACAACCACCACCCGAAGCCCATGCGTATCTTCTCCCAGCTGACATCCTATTGCTGATGAAACCACCATTTCCAGTCCTCTGTAGAACCCGCCAGCATTCCTATGGTAATGTCCAGAAAACACAGCTTTAATGCCTGTTTAAAAAGAGAGAGTGTTTATTTAGTTAGCAATTGCAGTTTATGTATAAGATGTGTTTACAGTCAATGATACTGCTGCAGTTATTTGCTGAGGCTTATGCAGCTGCTTGGTCGTAAAGAAAGTTCCATAGGAAGTACAGCTACAGGTGGCATGGTTACTTTTAGTCTTTAATGGTTCATAAAGCATAAAATTAAAAGTAAACCTTTTACCCGAACCTGCATTTTAAACAAATAATTAGTAAACAGCAATAAATAATTCTCATAGTAATAAATAATAAACAATTAGTAAAACCTTTATTCTGTTCCACTAGCTCTGTTTAGGGTTATTGGACTCTGACTCCTTTATGCTTATGTGTTTGTCATCTTGGTACTTCTTTGGCTAGAAAGGAGCAACATTCTAGAGGAAGGAAGCGGATTAAATTTAGAAAAAAAATTCATTAATAGATAACTGCCTAAAGAATGATGCTACTGAAACATGAGTTGAAAGCCACAGATTATGGGGGCGTATTTGTTAATTCACATGGAGAAAGTTCACTAAGGAGAGCTTAAACCTTTTTACCCATGGCCAGTGACCTTAAAACAAACAAAAAAACCAAAAAAGGCAAGACAAACAAATAAAAGCCATAAAGAAGAAGATAATTCATAATGTTTTCTCAAAGACAGTGGGGTGTAATCACAGACAGACTAGAGAAAGGTATATCAAAGATAAGTAATAAACACAAGAGGTAGTGAGTTGTAGTAAGAGGGGATGAAAGATAAGAGCAGACAGAAAAAGGAAAGGTTGACATCCCACGAGCGGAATCAGGCTTCGCAAGTGAGATGAATTAACATTTACCTAGTATGGGGTATAAACAAGGCAAGTTTATGCTGATTTCCTCTGTATTTTTAGTGACCTATCCCTGTTCTCTTTCTAATTTTTTTTCTTATGTAGACTATGTTTTGGACTGTATTGGAGTAAAAAAAATCATTCCATTATAAAGTTGAAGGAAATACATTTAATCAGTTGCAGGAAACAACCACAATATGCTATATGGAAAATTTCTGGGTAGGTTGCATGCAAGTATCATCCGAGCTTGGTCAGGAGTAGAAGAAACTAAATGACAAGCAGCAGCAAGTAACAAGGATGAACTTCACAGTTAAGGGTTTATAACTGTCACAGTTTAGGGTGAAATGATAATAATAACCAGTATCAATCCCAACCTAATTACATCACCGTCACCACTGATGCTCTGGAGCAGGCACTGGGAAAGTCCCAGACCGGGCCCAGCAGCAGATGGGAAGCATGTCGCAATTGCCATCAAGGGGTGTTGGGTTCAATACTGCTTTTGTATCTATTTGTAGATTCCATTATTATTTTCATTTTCATTAAAGCTGTTCTAGTTTCCTTTTCTAATCACTAGGTCTCTCTCCCTTATTCTCTTTCTTTTCCCCTTTGGGGAGGTAGGGGGGTGAACAGAGCATCTGTTATAGGTCTATAGGGCCGCACTCACCCTAAACCATGACAGATTTATTGGTGCCCAACATGGGGCATGGTTGGAGCTCTGACAGATTGCCCAAACAGTTCAAATTCTGGTTCGCTGACTTGAGAGAGTATCACTTTTTTTTTCCTTAGCATCTTTAAGAACCGGAATCTAAACCAGACTGCCTAAATGATGTCATTGCTGAGAGCAGCATTAGTTTGACTGTCTTTAGAGTTTCTTTCAGAGTTAAATGCCATGCTGTTCCCTTAGGTGCCATATGCGTTGTTATTGTTGGCTTGTTCTCACTGTTTATCAGAAAGCTCTTGGTTTTGGGCACTTGCTGAAAGCCACTGCTTTGCTGTGGTGTTTATCACTGATTTATGTTGCACTGAATTGGGCGGTGAGTGTGTTTCTGTACTACAGGCATTACACAGTGGATTTTATTACTAAGAATACTTTTGGTTTTATCTTGGGAAGCCATATGGTTCCCTGGTATGCAAATCTGACTCCACCAGATTTTAGAAATCTATTAATTTGTGAGGACTGGGGACATGGTTATTACTAAAATATCATATTATCATTATTTTCTATTGTCTTTATTATGTGGCATCTGATTACTCATCAGTGCAGTTGTCATATCAGACAGCCACCAAAAACACAGAGTGCATGCTGCTTCCCTGAGAGGTTCCATGAAACGCTGGCTCCGTAGTTATCCGGACTTCATGAGGTTTTATGATACGCAGGAAATGTGCTGCAACTGCTCAGACTCCATGAGCTCTGACACCCCTTCCCTCCCCACGAGCCCTGTTGCTGTGCCAGCTCAAAACCAACACCACACCTACTCTGTCTCTGCAGCCCTCACCCCCCCAAGCCCAACTGCTGCTTCAGTTCTTAAAACAAGCACTGCTGCTCCAACTCCCACAACAAGCACCGAAGCTGTTGCTACTCCAGCAACAAAGCCGGCAGCTACACTGAGAGCTACTGTGGCCACTCCCACTCAAGCTGCACCTGAACAAGTTGCTCCTGTGAGGAAAACAAACAAAACAGCCAAATCCAGCAACAGAGCAGGATTGGGTCCTTATCAAGCTGAATCAGAGTGTGAGTCAGAACCAGATGCAAAGCCTGATGCCCCTGCAACTGTAAAGAAACACCTAACAAAAACAGATCGCTCAGTGTGGTCAGATGATGGAGTGGGTCCTTCTAAAGCAAATCCATCAGATGCAGAGGTTACCTACCACCAAATCTATGAAGAAGCAAGATCCAAGAAAAGACTATACCATCATGAAGTTGAGCCACTGACCACCTGGCTTCAATGCTGGGATGCTGGGGCCAAGTCCCTCGAATTTAATGATAAAGAAGCCAGGTAGTTGGGATCCCTGACCAAAGATCGAGGCACCGAACAAGAATGTGCAAGAAAGAGCAACACTATCAGTCTTTGGAGGCGACTCTTGTCAGCTGTGAACAATGTAAATCCTGTGAACTGCACACACACCGTTGACCAGGTAAACCATGTGAACCTGGTGAACACCACAAAGCCACTTGCCAATGGTGGATACTACCCTCAGAATTAGAGGGGCCCTGACTCCAGCCAGGTGGAGGAGAGGAACAACAGAGTATATTGGAGTGTGTGGATTTGATGGACTGGCTCATTAGAACCACAAAAGTATAGAACTCTAGTAGACACTGGTGCACAGTGCACCCTATTGCCATCAAATCACAGAGGAACGGAATCTGTTACCATTACTGGAGTAACAGCAGGATCTCAAGAACTGACTGTACTAGAGGCTGAGGTGAGTCTAAGTGAGTATAAGTGGAAAAGGCACCGTATAGTAACTGGTCCAGATGCTCCGTGCATCCTTGGTATAGACTTCCTCAAGAAAGCGTATTATAAGGACCCAAAAGGCTATCAATGGGTCTTTGGTAGAGCAGCTGTGGAGACTGAGGACAAGGAACAGCTGACTGTCCTGCCTACACTTTCAGAGGAGTCTGCCACTGTGGGTAAAATGAGAGTTGAGGATCAAAAGGTGCCAATTGCTACTGAAACGGCACACTGACAACAATATCGCACCAACAGAGACCGTGTAGCTCCTATCCAGAAGCTGATTCGTCAGCTAGAGAGTCAAGGGGTGGTTAGCAAAACGCGTTCACCCTTTAACAGCCCTATATGG
>JAAGNO010023012.1:0-16926 GCA_033439905.1 Ceryle rudis | reverse complement strand
CTTTTCTAATCTCTAAGTCTCTCTCCCTTATTCCCTTTCTCTTCCCCTTTGGGGAGGGAGGGGGGTGAACAGAGAGCATCTGTTATAGGTCTAAGGGGCTGCCCTGACCCTAAACGTACTTTGAAATCCTTGGCTGAATCATTGTTTGATTAGCCAAACAAATGTTTAAAGAAGTCCAATCATTCTTCCCCTTCTCTCAGAATACAATAATTGCATTCATTCATTCAAAGAAAAAAAAAAAAAGAAAAAAGTTTGCAAATACCATTTGATTTTGACTAACCTGATCCATATGCTGGGACTACTTTCCTGCCATGCTCCCCAGTAGCTACGGGATTTTTGCAGAAAGTTTGAAATAATTTGAAATTAAATGAAATTGTGTCATTCTCACCTCAAAAGCAGTAATTTCTACTTTTTTCTTTCTTCTGTCTTGCAAGCATAAACAAATAAATTGGTAGCAGGGCTATTCACTACTCTGAATGGCCTTTCTGATTATCTTTACAGGTCAAATTGATGCTACCAAATATATTATTTTCCCCTCTTCATTTGCTATTTTATAAATTTTAATCGAATGTTTTTATTACTACAAAATAATTAAAGCTTGTTTAGTCTCATGAGGCAAAAAAGTAAAGAAAAAGTAATTTTGATGCTAAGTACTTGTCTTCCTTGTTTAAGTTTGTAAAGCCATTAATAACAGAGTTGAGAACCTACCTTCTTCCTAAGGGAATATGCTATCCTAGACAAGCATTTTGTTTTCAGGTTCTGCCACTATCCTTCACCATTTAGCCATCTATGCACTGTTTACAGATACAACTAAGCATCAGAGTGAACAGCATTTGTAGTTTGGCAAAATCATCAGCTTTCTTGATAATTTAACAGGATGCACATTTTATTTTGAACAAAACTGTCAAGTTAGTATAAATAGCTAATTTTACAAACAGGTTTGGGGATTAATTTTTGGCAATGCTCAGTCTAAGATCCTTGGATTTGAGACTATTACATCTTCCTGAAGCTGTCTCTAATGCTATTTTATACTGTTGTGAAACAGAAAAATTAGTGTACCAGATGGCTGAAAATACTGGGAATTTTTTTGTTTTGTCATCAAGTACAAAACATGTAAATTAATTTTATGTTTTGTTACAGAAAGTGTTGATTGACAATGGTATTAGTGACAAGTCAAAAAGTTTCAAAGTATTTAGGTGTAATTTCTCTGTTGAAAGACAATAGGGTGTGTGTTCCTTATTCATAATGACATTCTGGTGGTTCTACCTAAAGCATCTGAAAATAGATTAATACCAAGTCACTCAAAAACCACTATTGCCTGACAACTATGACTAGATAGCCATCAGGTTATCAAATTAACTGGCTACTTTATGAAATGGAATCTTTCCTATTAGTTTGCTATGTGGCCTAAAAACCTGGTGTGCTGTAATAGAAAAATATTTCACTGGCACTAATCTATAGATGCTGCAACTTACTGAACATAATTTGTGTTCATATTGAAAAATAAAATAACAAGCAAAGGTCTATATGTTTGCCTGTTACTGAGGAGGACAGCAGAGAAGTGTGGAACAGCACACATGGGGACAAGCGCCAGCAACTGTGGGCTGTGTGAGGCCCTACTCGATGCCACTCTACTCGCTCACCACTTCAGGCTAAAAGCTATCCTTAAATAGCAGCACTGATAATTGCCTTCCAAATATTGTTTTGATCATCACAGAACAATAAGCAAGCCTATAATGATAAGCAGGGACGACACTATTATGACAATACCAAACTCCAACTGTTATTTTTCATCTACACCCGTTGAAGAATACCACCACACACTAGTACAGGTTAGAGGTTGACCTGCTGGAAAGCAGCTCCATAGAGAAGGACCTTGAAGTCCTGGTGAACAACGTTATCCATAGGACAGCCATGTGTCCTCGTGGCCAGAAAGGCCAATGTTGTCCTTGGGTGCATAAAGAAGAGTGTGGCAAGCAGGTCAAGGGAGGTTTTCCTGCCCCTCTGTTCGGCACTGGTGAGACCACATCTTGAGTATCATGTCCAATGATGGGCTCCCCGGTTGAAGAGGGTCAGGGAAATACTAGAGAGAGTCCCATGGAGGCTATGAGGATGATTAAGGGACTGGAACTTCTCTCTTATGAGGAAAGGCTGAAAGACCAGGGTCTGTTTAGTCTGGAGAAGACTTAAGAGTGGATCTCATTAATGTTTACAAATAATCTGAAGGGGGGGTGTCAAGTATAAGGGACCCGTCTCTTTTCAGTGGTCCCGTTGTAGAAGGAGGGGCAACTGTCACAAACTGAAACACAGGAAGTTCCACCTCAACATGAGGAATAACTCCTTTTTTCTCTAGCCAGAAAAGCCTTCCACCCTTTACCCTGCAGCAGATATAGACCTCTTACTGATAGAAGATATATAAACTAGGCTCCAAGTATGGTTAAAAATTAAGCAGCTTGGAAAGCAAAATATAAATTATTCTTTTATGTGCCTGGTAAAAGCTACATGGGCTTTCATATTTCAATATCCAAACCCTTCTCAAATAGCAAATGACCAAGGGAAGAAAAAAGAATGAAGCTACCTTTACACTGAACAGTGGTAGATGGTCACTGTCAGCTAGAACTTGTCTGTTTCCCTATTTTAGTTTATCAGTACTAATTCTCTTTGCTCAGTATAACTTGCTTGTCTATCTGGCGTACGAGTTACACTTGTAAGTCAGCATAACTTTGAGAGCTTGCTTTGATGCAGGTGCAGGAACCTAGTAAATCAGTTTGGGTCTTTTGGGGTTGTTTTAAAATCATAGAACTGTAGAAATGTCTGGGTTGGAAGGGACCTCTACAGGTCATCTAGTCCAACCCCCCTGCTGAGAGCAGGGACATCTGCAACTAGAGCAGGTTGCTCAGAGCCTTGTCAAGCCTCACCTTGAATGTCTCCAGGAATGGGGCCTCAACCACCTCCCTGGGCAACCTGTTCCAGTGCTCCACCACCCTCATGGTAACTTCACAAAATCTTGTAAGAAACCAAATCACAATACCTCAAAAGGCAATGGTGGAACATAAAAGCCCTGTGACAGGCTTTTTACAGACACTGAAGTTTACAGCTATTATTTGGGTCCTTTAAATCATAGTATGTTTTATAATTGATGCTAGTCAGTTTGAAAGTGAGCAGTCATTTCTCTACTCCTACCATGTTGCAGTTTATTATAGTGACTAATGTAACATATTTAAGCAATTCAAGCAGAAGAACTGTTTCTTTCTCATTATATGCACATCCATCCAAACCATGAGACTGTCCTTGCCGCATCCACGCCACCCCCCACCCCCCCTTCTGCAGTGACAGACAGAACTTGCCCATCTAGTGCCATTTATGGTGTAGCTGACATTCTCTTTTCTTGCTTCCTAATAGAGCAAACTGAATATTGTGGGACCTTCACATATGACATCCTACTCCTTAAAGTGGGACCCATCTTGCCATGTAGCACTGTTTTCAAAAGAGCAGAATCTGGTGGGCTAGCAGAGGATGCTGTGTAACCAAGACTGCCTACTGCAGCCTCTGAGTTAAGGCATTTGTGGGGAGAGCATAAAACACATTAAGTTTAATGTTGCCAGTTTGCTTTCAGCTTAGACCTGCCTGTAATACATCCACTTACGTAGCACTTTCCTGTCCTTCAAGTGCTTAACAAATAACTGATGGTCCTAGCAACATTCACTCTCAGACACACATACTTGACTGTATCTTTGTCTTTGCTGGCAGAGCTGAAGCAATGGATAACTGAAGGACCAAGGACTGAACATTTAGGAACCTAACCTGCTATAGACACATCCCAGTGGGAATTTTGTCCAGACTTCAATTTTCAGGTACTCTTTATTTCCAGTGCTAATATTAATTCTTGCTATTGTTGTGTAACAGTATGTTACATAGAATGGTTTGGGTTGGAAGGGACCTTAAAGATCATCTAGTTCCAACCCCTCTGCCATGGGAAGGGGCACCTCCCACTAGACGAGGTTGCTTAAAGCCCTGTCCAACACGGTCTTGACCACTTTCAGGGATGGCGCATCCACAACCTCTCTGGGCAAAAGCTTGAACAAACCAACACACAGGTCACTGCTGTGTAAGTCTGTCTGATGTAGTTTTTTCTCCAATAACACTTTTTTTTTTGTTCACTCAACTGTATTCCACTCACTTTTGTTAGTTAGCATAAGAAGGAAATCTGAATCAGTCAATGCAATAATACTAAGATGACAAGCAGGCAATTTACTTTGCTCTTGCTTTTGATCTTACGCATAAAATGAATCTTAGTGATGTATGCTTTCAAATTTAATTTATTCATTTCAGATGGTTTTTCTGAAGTAATACTGTCAAGGTAGAGGAGTGATTTAGTTTTAATCCCTGGTTTCTGAAATAGCAGTTGCGAAAAGCTTTGACATAAAAGCTGAATGAAATACTAAAAAAAAAAATGTGTAAATAAACGTCCAAAGGATGGCACCTTCACAAACATTCACTATTTCATTTTTTATGGAAGACATAGTGATTTGGATTTAAATGTGACCGGAGGTTTCACAGGATCTATTAACCAAAAAAACCAGGATCCATTACTGTAAGATACTATTCATACCTAATGGATTATTCATTATAAATATATATTTAAAAAAAGGAGGGGGAAATAAAATCAGAATTAAGTAAAAAATTGCACAGATAGTTACTATAAAGAAAACCCAACAACCCGCAGAACAAAACACACACACCATCTCTGTGATCATCATCGCCTGGTATCAAACTGCACAATAATACAACAGTTACAGAGTATCTGCTAGGGAAAAAAGGCCTTGAACTGCTGAATTAATTTTTGATCAGAACAGGACTAGAAGCCAGAGACTCAGGGTGGGCACCATCCAATGACAACAGGTCTTGCTCTACCTGTTCCAAAACTGTACTTGGATCATGAAAACACCTAAAACCAATGAGCTTCATGCCTGCACACCAAACATGTTGACAAGCCTTAGACTCTTCATTGGCTTGACCATGAAATTAGTTAATAAATACTTTGTTTTTAATGCTAATTCACACCCTGCATCATGTCACTTCAGACTAGGCTACACAATGGCTTTGGCAAGGAAAGAGATAAATGCTGAGGAGGGTAATTAATAGGTCATGTACTATCTGTATGTTCACTTAGAAGCAGAATCTTTAAAGCACAAGTCACTTTTTTAAGCAAAACTCGTATTTTAATTTGGATACCTTCTTCCAAGTCAAAACCATGATATGAACGCTTTGCTCATGGTTCCTATTGCAGGAAAATTCAAAAACACCTCTGAAGACTCCCCCCCTCCCCACCCCCTTATTTCTGGTGTCTGCTTTCTAAAGCCAGCTCACCAAATACGTAGCCATCACAATAGCTTCAGCAAACTCCTGTTGATTGGCATCTTTCTCAGTTTAACAGCTCTGGTAAAATCAACCATTTTTACCAGTGTTTCCCATTTTATCTTTTTTCTTGGTTCTCTTTTCAAGCTTTGTGAACCAAAACAGCAGACTGTATTAAAAAGTGCTTTTCTTACAGAGCTGGTGTAACGGGTCCTGTTAAACTGACTCGTTGGCCTAATAAGGAAAGAGATCTAAAGAGATCTCTAAAGAGATCTAAAAATCTCAAATCTCTGAGCTTTGTTTTGGATGCTTCATGGAAAAGACTGATACAGAATGGGACAACCAGGTCAATCAGGCTCAGGTGCAACTGCACGTATACAACCATCACATCCTTGCAGACTGCAGTAGCTCTGATGTAAGAGAGATGATTCTTTGTAATGGTGACGATCTTACAGCACTTCTGAGTTTCCAAGCAACCTAGAGCAGAAAAATGTTCTAAAAGAAACTGAGTCCTATATGAAATAATCACTGCCTCTTTCAGGCCTGCTGATAATTGAAAAAAATGTGAAAGAAAACTTTATCTACCCCAGTGTTGTTAGCACGCTGTTGATTTTACTTCTGACAAGAATCAGATGAGAAAACAGTTCACTATATGAAAAGAAACTACATACTGAATAATATGTGGAAAGCAGTTTGTCTGTTAGCAGAAGCTAATGCTGTTTTACAGAATTTTAAAAATGCACCATCTTCTTCCCACAAATCCCAGTTTATCACCCTCCTAAACAACGGTTCTGCAGCACCAGGGAAAAGGGTCAGCATGATTTTGACGTAATTGCATTGTAAGAGAACAAAGGCGTTTTAGCTGTGTCTCATGGATAATTCCCCTAAGAGTGAGCTTATTGTGAAGTTGCAGTCTCACGATTCCCAGAGAAGTGGGAGACTGGGAATGTTTTCAACTCCACTTGGGGCAAGAAAGAAAGAGGACTATGGCCTACTTTCTGCATGTGGACCAACAGATGACCACATCTTTTCTAGTCAGTGGTTTGACTAGCCTTTCTGTTTAAGGAGGAGTTACAACACCATAAAATGTCTTGATTTTATTGAAATGCTACCTTTAGCTAGCTGTTTGCTGTTGCTGTTTGCTTTATTAAACAGAGATCAGGTATATTCCACAACAATGCAACAGTAAGACTTTGTGAAATACCTCTGTTTTCCTAAATTCTTGAAAAATTTTGTTTTCTAGTTTAATTCAAGAATTACAGGCTCTGCCATAATCTCAAAGGAAATCTACTTGCAATGATTACAGAAATCAAAACAGGTTAAACCAGGATGGAAAATAATGCACTCACATTTATCTTGAAATATTAAAAATAATTTCATAAAGAAACATGCACAAAGAAACCAATTTTTCTTACACAATCAGATGATACTGGACTGGAATTCAGACTCAAACTTGTTTAAATTCCTGAGATGTCTGACTCCAATTTCTATAGTTACATTCACTTCCCTGGCTTGTTTCTTTGAATTCAGAAACTGTTTTCCAACTCTATTTCCTAACATACAAAAAACACTTTGAGGCAGGTTTGCTGTGTCCAAAAAGCAACTGGCCCAGCCTCAGCTGGAAATGAAACTGCTCAACCCATCGCTATGGACCGTGTAAAAATACAGGGAGAAAATTACCAATATAAAAATAAACCAACTAAAAGCAAGCAGATTTTCCAAATTAGGAAGAGAATGCCTGGAATAATCAGCAGAGGCAATCAGTAGCATGCTTGATTTAGACAGTGCCTTCGATTAAATAAATGCTTTTCTCAGCAAAAGCAAAAGAGACTGTAAGAGGAGAAAGCCAAATTAGTGCAATATGAATGACATAATAAATATGTAACGGGGACAATACAGACCTTGCTTCTCCACCCATGCACCATGTAAAAAATTTCTGGGGAAAAAGTGGTTCTGAGTAATGAAGTTTATTCACCCTTTAAGTGCTGATTAATGAACTATTTTTTACACTAACTGCAGATACGAATCAATGTTCGCTGTATTTCATTTACAGATTTAGGACTCCCGATACAGATTACAGGCGAAGTTCAAAGACAACAAAAGGAGGCATTTCTTCACATTAAGTGGAGAGTTTTCAAAAATCAGTGGAACAAAACTATAAAAGTCACCGAATTGCACTATATTGAAAACATTAATACGTCCCAGTAAGTCCCTGAAAGAAAAACTGTTAGGGATAGGAAGAGTATTTGGAAGAAATACCATTATGCACTTGCTGTCTGGTGCTCTCTGCAAGGGTTTGGCTCATAGGAGAAGCAGAAGACTGTGCTATAGGGTTCACCATTCTGCTCTAGTTACTCTGCTTTTATGTTATCTGTTTGAAGTTTAATGGTAAAATTCGGTTTAAAGTAGAACTACACTTCTCTAAAAAGAACCGTTTTTCTGGCCAAACCCCTCCCTCAGTCAAGGACAACAGAAAGAGAATAGGTTTCTAGCAAAAGCTGATCCCATACAAATTTGTCCCTAAGCTGCAGGAGCTACAGAGGAGCAGCAAGTAGAGCCGAAAATGGAAGCAAATATGTGGAGAAGCAGTTCTGTAAAGAAATTAAATCACATTGAGCGAAAAAGCTGAATGTTATCAACACTCCAGTATCCTTTCAGAGTTTTCATAGGCAGGAGAACAAAATATGGAATATCCAGGCACAGGGAGATGCTCCTGTAAGAGATGCGTGCGTGTGTGTACACCACCACACATGTACGTGTAGATACGTGATTTTTAAAAGGCAGTGTTTCTGGCAAATACAACCATTGGATAAATTCAGGTGGATAAAGTGATCTTGAGCACTTCCCCCAGAGTATGAATCACAAACTGGCTTTTCTTTCTTCCTTTCACTCGCAGCATACGGCTGCTTTCTGAAGTGCTGAACAATGTGGTCAGTTCAACGGTAACGCCTGTCCTAAACACAATTTTGCACTCGAAAATGATGTTACTTCAGCTTCCTTACAAGAGCACACATTAACCACAGACATTTTTTTCTGTACCTTTTTTCGCCCCTGGGCAAGTAGTGTACATCATTTTTTCAAGACTCCAGTGCTATGAAGAGAAAGACAATATTTAGTAGTCTTTGTAAACAAAATCTTTCGTGTGGAATAAAATTGATTTTATCTCATTGCAATTTGAGAGTGCTCACATCTGCCAAGCAGGTGTTACAGCAGCAACACAGAGATGAGAAAGCATCAGTTGCAGCACTGTTAACAGAACTGTTCAGTGCTCAGACAGTTCTCAGACCCCATTCTCAAAAAAAACCCCAGTCATTTCCCACCAACAGAGCTCCTGTAGAAGCAGATAGTCCCACTGGTGAGGGCAACACCCTCCATTCCATAACCTCTTCAGTCTACCTTAAATAACAGCATATCATGCTGAATCATTCTGTGTAGCCCTTTGGAAGCTCTGTGTTGGCCTACCTTCTTCATCAGAGGAGTTGTGTGAACAAAACAGAAGTGAAAAATCAGAATTTACAGGTCTGTGCTTCATGTTAATTTTTATGTATGCGTCTTGTGACCTTTCAGTGGAATTATTTCCTGGGTTTGCTACTTTTTCCATTTGAAAGTGAAGCATTCTCAGAGTTCCAAAACAAATCCCAAACAATCCTGGTTTGCCATACGTTCTAAGGATCCAGAAGTTTTTATCAACCAAAACCACAGCCCATTGCATAAACCAGAAAAAATTTAAAATTTCAAAATTTTATCTAAGAATAACTATTAATTCTTGTCATTACAGACTATACTAAATAAATGTAATCCGTACTTGCTGCGGAATTTCTGGGGGGAAAAAAAAAAATAAAAAAATCACCTCCCTACTCTGCTGGTCACACCATTTCTAATACAGGCCAGGAAGCCACTGGCTTTCTTGGCCACCTGAGCACACTGCTGGCTCATGTTCAGCTGCTTGTCAATGAGAAACCCCAGGTCCTTTTCTACCAGACAGCTTTCCAGCCGCGCTTCCCCAAGCTGTAGCACTGCATGGGGTTGTTGTGGCCCAAGGGCAGGACCTGGCACTTGGCCTTGTTGAAGTTCATACCTTGTCATACCTGGGGAACAGTCTTAGGAAATGCTGTTCTTACACAGGGACAAAGAAGATATCAAATATGATCACCGTACCTGTATTATGAGTATATAATTTCAAGGTTGAGAGAGACTGATGTACATCATCCAAGTTGAGAGTATTTAAATTAACTTTAGTACTGACAAAGAGACACGAAAGTGATTTCAGTGTGCCAGTGATGGTTTTTCAGGACAGAAAAATCTTCCAGAGATTTTAGCTCAACAAAAATATCCAGAATTTCAGATCATAGAAAAGAAGTCTTCAACGTCCTAAGAAAATTATACTGGAATGAGATATTTAAGAAAAAAGTGTGTCTTCTGTTACGTAAACTGCTTATTTGAAAAACTAACTTACCACTTATGTTTATCAAAGACACATGACATGCCGAGCAGATTTTTTTACATCACTACTCTATTTTCCCTACAAAACTATAAGCAAACCTATTTATATCAGCACTCTGCAATTCTTGAAAGCTGAATATGCATTTCACACAGCAGAGTCGAGTGACTCCAGAAGATCTCTAAGATAAGAACGTCAGGTCAGCTCATTCACAGTTCTTGCACACAGTTTTTTTCTGTACTTACTTTCTGTATATAAAGAAGACTAAGTTTTGACAACTGAGGCTAAACTTTCTGAAGTTATACAAATATGCTTTCAGAAATGTATTTTCACTTAAATTATAAACTACATTCTCAACTGATTTGATCCAGGACAATACTTCTTACAATGCATTTAAACAAAAAAATGGGCTAGCAGGATTTCTTACACATGCAGCTAACAAGTATAGTTTAACTTTGCATAGTAGTAATACACATTTACGAGTGCCAGATTTTCAATTTATAAATATTTGTCATAAGGACATGATTTTATCTTTAATTAGCCCAACTGTTAAGGACACTTCCAATGTGAGAAATGTAATTCAGTATTTTGTACCAGATGTAGCTTCTACAGCTATTCTTTTATCTCTGCTTGTAATGAGTGGACTCTTAAATCCAAAACACTATGTAACATGTAAGTGATCAGAAGAAAATAACTACAGAAGAACTGGGCTCTGAATTTAAAATAATTTTCTGAAGTTGTATACTTCTTGCACCTGTGCAGTATCACCATACTTTAAGTATCTACCTACACATATCCACATGAATTTCTTTGTTCATGGAAAGACCTGAATCACTACATTGTTCTTCCTTTCCTGTATAATCAGGTAAGTTATGGTTCTGTGTCTGATACTTCTAAAAAAAAGTATAAAGATGAGCACTGGGATAGTTCCAGATTGGATCTGGGGTTATCAACCACTGAAATATGATGCCCATCTAATCATGTTGCATTGCCAAACACAGCAACCTCTAAAACATACTCATTCTACTAATTCTTTTTCATAACTATACAACAAACCTTCAAAGTGGTTGGAAACACTGAGTCAGAAAGTGAGAGCAAAAAGAAGGAAGGAGTGGTGACAGGTTGGGGGAAGAAGAAGAGCAGCAGCATAGTGGACTCATTAACAGGCAGACTTACTATCTTCTTCCAGAATAAATAGTTATACCAAATTGGTAAATTAAGTGCCATAAGGGGTTAGCCTTCATAAGCTGCAAGTCATAATTAAAAAAAAACCCAAAAACCACAAGCAAAAGCTAAGCAGATTGGGATTTCATTAGCAATATTTTGGTTTTTAATCCACCAAGAATGTATAAAGTGAACAGGGGAAAAAACAATTTTATGTCTAACGATATGCTGAAATTGATTATTCTCTGGCAAAGCATGAAGTCAGAAAGTGAGTGGTGTCACTGCATATCTGTGCATCTATCCTGCCATGATAACCACAATCCACGGGTAACGTTTTGTGGCCTTACAAAGAATGCTCTTTAATTGAATAATAAAATGAAAAAGGAATGCACCTGTTGCTAAGGAAACTGTGAGCCAACTTTTGAGTCAGATGATTTTTCTCAGCATTCCAAGTTACGCTGAGCTGCTTGCTTTCTGTATTCATTTAATTAGCAAAATGTTTGATTATTGGATTGCAAACATCACCTATTGACTCATTTACTTATTATAAAACAGCAAGCAAAAGATCGATGTTTTAACATATTAATGAAGGAAACAAAGACCACATCACTCTGGGAGGATTTTTAGGGATGGTAGCAATGGACATAACAGGAAATGATAGAGGGAAGGTAAAAATGAGCTGTTGGCACAGAAAGGAGTTTGGGAATTTCTTCTGTAGAGTTGTCTTGTATTGCTGGCTTCTCATTCTCTCTACCCCATCACGTGAAGGCTACCCGACTTTTGCTTAAGCCTCTGGTCACACATTTGGAGAATCAATCTGAAATACTCCTCTAAGAAACGTGTAATTCAACAATGAATGTTATAATGATAACACTTTGCATCATTTATTTTACCTCTTGATTAATTTTATTCCCAGTACTGTGTTGCCAAATGTTAGTAAACCATGTGGATGACGGAAAACTCTAGAAGAGAAATGCTTTGGTTTCCGCAGCAATGCTTATTTTCCGTATGGCAATGTGGCAATGTCCTTCTGCTAACAAGCTCTCCCATGAACCAGGATGTGTTTTTTAGTATGTAAGCAGTCATTTAGCTGCCTAAGTTTTCAATAGCAATACTTCCCACTATACTGACACAAGCACAAAAATTAAGCAAGATATTATAAGATATTCTCAGTGTGTCTCCTTATGGGGAAAAAAAACACCCCACTTGTAAATCCTGAATCTGCAAATATGTCAGTCCCCTGGAGAGCCCTCAGATAGATGAGAATTTTGGCCCAACTGACTGGAAGCAGCAGGAGATTCAGAGCTTGGAAATCAGGCTAGTTTTGGATGAGTCCAGGCTTAACAATGATATGGTAAATTAGGAACAATATCATAAACAATTTGCATTGTTCGGTAATCCAAGTAATGTGCTCTCTTATAGATACAGAGAAAATGATGCTCCAGTGCAATGATGTCAGGCTGGCAGAAAATTTTGAATGCAATTATCAGGAAACAACAGGAACAGCAGAGAGGAGTAACCGTACTGCGGCTGTCAGCGTGGTGTTCAAGCACCAGCAAACAAAGCTAAGGGATTTGGTACGATATACTTGTTTAGGGATGAAGGGCAGGTGGAACACGTCCCAGAAATGGCCCCTATTTGTGATGGATATGCAAAGGATTGATCTTAGCAGAGCAAGACTCTTTTTAACACTGAATATATTTTGAGTGCTCTTAGTTTAACATTGACTCGGTGTGGGAGAAAACAACCTCCAAGGTAATTCTGAATTCTGTTTCCAGGTTTTATGTAATACATAAATCCTGTATTTTTTTTCCTGTGGCAACACCTGATCTTCTACTCATTAGGAAAAACTCAGGTTGTCTTGCATCATGGAATCCTTGCTATTTATTTTAAAAAGTTTTTCACTTTTTTATTTTTTTTACTTTTCACTTAAGAGTTTTACATTTTTTTAATGTTTTTTACAGGTGATTAGATTCAGTTGATAATTTTGACCTATGGGGAACAATGAGGCTTTTAAGCAGTAATCTAAGTTAGTGTCTT
The DNA here is from genome assembly GCA_033439905.1 of Ceryle rudis. Lineage (NCBI taxonomy): Eukaryota > Metazoa > Chordata > Aves > Coraciiformes > Cerylidae > Ceryle > Ceryle rudis. The sequence goes on along the minus strand of JAAGNO010023012.1, from coordinate 3,923 downwards.
TTGTCTGGCAGCACAGCCATTAAGAATTTGAAACATAAATTCAAAAATAGGAAAGTTTGAGAAAATACCTGCTTTTTGAAACTTTTCCATTATCTCTTGACGAACTGATTTTTCCAAGTTGAAATAACTGTGGTCTTCATCTGGTTTTCTCAGAAACAGAGGGATGTGCTGAAATACTATTATATGCTTGCTTTTCTGTTTTTCAGCAACAGCCAGTTGCTCATTGAGCCACACATCCTGGGCTTGTTTTAATTCAGGGCATTTGGAAGAATCAAAATATAACTGAGAATTCAGCACAAGAAAGAAAACACCTCCAACCCAAAAGCTGAAGTAGTCATTTCCCCAGTTCTTGCAATAATTATCTATTGTTTCTCTTGTTGGAGTATTGCCTATATCGTGATTTCCACTGACAAATACCAATGGTATGTCCTGGTCAACGTTCTTCAGAACATTCTTTAAGTCTTGCTCTTGGTCTTTTCTCCACTGAGTTCCTATAGAAAAAAAAAAACCCAACACATTTTAGTGTTTATGCTATTCTTTCCTGCCTTCAGTGTTAGATTTTGCATGTGGAACTATGCATAGTAAGAAAATACTTTGTGTTAGATGTGATCATGACAATAGGGAGAGATCTAGAATACATCCTCATTTTAATACTGTATGTCCACTCAACCCTTTCCCTCCCATTTCTTTCCATCCCTTATCAAGTACTCAGTCATTTTCAGTAAGCCTTTCAGTAAGCCTCAGTAAGCAGTAGGTGATACAGTGGTCAGTGGTGTGCACCAAAAGCTTTAGCAGGCTGGTTCTGATCATCTATAGACTGATGACGTGGTGAAGAAAATGCAGCCACCTTGGATGGTGTAACAGCTTTACACAAGGGTAAAACCAGGTTAAATTTACGGCTTGCAAAGGAATTACGGTTAGTTGGTTTGGTTTTTTTTTAATTATATAAACTACTGTAAACAGCAACAACATAATTAGTGTCTTGTGGAAAGTGATTTGTGCGATGAGTCTGTTTTAATAATGACCAGAGAATTAATTTCAAAGAAAGGTAATTGTGTACTCTGCTAGTTCTTCCCACATCTCTTTTTATATTAATATGCATACCCAGACAGTTACTCTTTGGGTTGTCAGAAATTTGTCTTTGTATAGGAGAGTTTATCAAAATGTTCAATTAATTTACAACCACTGAAAAAAATGTAGAAAGGATTTTAAAAAATAACAGTTATTCTAATCTAACGGTGACAGAGGTTTTTCTTAAGTCTGCTAAAGAGTAATCTTTAATAAGAGGCCACTGATGTTTATTATTAATGAATTAAATAGAACATCTATAAATTGTATTTTGTCCTGCAAGATGTAACATTTATCTAACGCAGGCCCATTTCACAAATAGCAACTGTATTTTTTAGCCAAGGATTTCCAACAGGATCTTTGCAAGAACTCTGAAATCGGATTTGTAACACATACATTTGCATACAGGTCTACACAAATCAGTCATCACGCATTTTTAAATTGCGTTCTATTTTTGTAAGTACACATATGTATTATACATAGACATTTTAGAGGGATTCCTTCAATGTAACTATGAGAGAAAAGAATTTCTCTCCGTGTTTATTCAAAACACTTATAATCAAAAAACTCACCCTTACTATTATTAGCAAACATTTCAGTTCCTTTTCCATACCCTACAAATATAGGCTTAAGTACCATATCATTACTGTTACTAGAATTCCACAGCTTTAGAAAAATACTGGCAAGAAAACATATTCATATTATGTCTACATATTATGTCTAAGTTATATCTAAACGTAAAGACAGATGTGAGATTTGATACATGGTGCATAAAGTACAACTCTCTTGTGTTTAACTGCTGTAGCACTTTCAATTACTGGTAAAAGTTACTTCTAGCAGGTTTTCAGCAGCTTGAGAAATATCAGGCATATGATACCCAGTGTAGTCATGAATTTACTGGACAGCAGATTAGTTCCTGGGGTATATTAATGTACCAGGAGCATGGTCAGTTTAGTCCATCCTTCCAGTTATGAAAAATATCCTTATTAATCCTAGAAAAAACAGGGCAAATGACATCTCATGTTACTTGGAGAAGCTGGATTTCAAAAAAAACCCCAAAGATTTAAATAAATCTGCCATATTTGTCCATGGGGTAGAAAACCTGGCTGAGAAAGCGGCTTTTCCTGTGACTCCCCACACTGGAGGAGTCACAAAAGAACTGGAAATTTTAAGCTATAAATATGAAAATGTATAGGGAAGGGGGGTGCAGAAAAGGCACTGTTAAGATAGATGTAAACACATTACACGACATTAATCTCCCTCCTATCTCTCTGGGAAATTTAGCTAACAGTTTCAGAGTATGAAGACATTTATGCCTAAGTTGCAGAAATAATTTGTAGAATTATGTTTACCTCTTCCCAGTGGTGAAATTCAAGCTCTAGAGACTAACAGATTAGATTTGTCGACAGCAGGGCACTGGTTCCTTCATTTAATGCTATATTATTTCTACAGCAACAGAGAGACTTATTCAGTGTTTTATTGTAGAAAACAGATTGCTAAATATGGAAAACAAGGCCTCTGCCCAAAGAGCCTATGCAATCACACTAAAGTAAAGATTATTTTAGGACAACAGTATCTTGACCTTTTCTTGATAGGTCAAACAACTTCAAAAGAAGAGAAACCCATGGAGATAATGGTGGGGAAAGGCAGAGTAATGCCTCTGTCCTCTTCGGGCATAATGCTGACGGGCTAGGATGTACACACGAACCATGAGCTGCAGCACAGCAGCATGTACTCTTCATGCTACAATAAGCCACACCACTATGCAGTGCTCTCCTGAAGGCACCTCCCTCTACATTTCCAACTGAGGTAAGTAGTAGATAAAGAAGAGGAAGTAAAGAAATGACAAAGAAAAGAAGACAGTCACTAGAAAACTACAGTAGTCACTGCCATAGCATAGAAAAATAGCCCCTTTAGCTAGCTTTGTGCCTGGTAGAGATTGTAATATTTAATTGTTCCAATTATTAAGAAGAACATTTTTACTTGATGATACGTGTTTCTTTAGTTTAGATAGAGGTTTGTGGAGCAAACAGGAAAAGAATATACTGCCAAGAAGCAATGTAACAAAATAAATACAAAAGCGTCAGGGCTGATGTAACTGAAATTATTTTCTCTCTGTTTGTACTGGCATCACGTGCAGTGACATTTTTAAATCCCAGGCTACAACAGTCTACCTTTATGTTACTTTCTGTAAATGCAGTCTTGCCCTGCGATAAATAACTTCACAAATTAGTCATCCATAAATGGCAGATTGGCTTTTATGAAAACCATGAAAGTGAGAACTGTTGCTAGTGCAGGTGCCTAAAATTTTCTGCAGCATCCCAGTCTGTAAATTTTGAAAGCTGAGCCATGTGAACAGCAGCATAAAAATACAGTATTGATGTCTCTGTTGCATTGCATCTTTCTGTTGTACCACTATTTGCCTAAACACTTCCAGTTCTATCCTGCATTGCTTAAAGGAGTCAAGACAACCTACCCCTTCACTCACTGAAAGCACAGATTTCAAGAAAGAACTTTTAAAGCATTGTTACTGAAGCTGGCTTCAGTAAGCAGAAGTGGATTTCACATAATATTCTGCGAAAGAAATAATCCGTTAGCTACTGATCCATAGTTACAGCTTACTTTGGTGTTCCATAGAATAGAGCACCTCTATAACAAAATCATAGAATCGTAGAATCATTAGGGTTGGAAAGGACCTCTAGGATCATCGAGTCCAACCTTCATCCTGACATCTCCCTATCCTCTAGACCAGAGCCTCGAGTGCTACGCCTACTCATTTTTTAAACACCTCCAGGGATGGTGACTCCACTGCCTCCCCGGGCAGCCTGTTCCAGTGCCCAACCACTCTCTCAGTG
>JAAGNO010023011.1:24647-41503 GCA_033439905.1 Ceryle rudis | reverse complement strand
GAGGCTAGGGGGGAAGTGGGAAGGATTGGTTAGGGGTAAGGGGAGGGAAGATGGAGGAGTACCCGGCGGGAGGAGGGGTTGAGGTGGCAAAAAGGATGTGGTTTCTTTTGTTGTCTGTATGGCTTGGGTTTTTTTTTGTTGTTGTTGTTGGTTGTTTGGTTGGTTTTTGTTGTTATTTTTGTTTGTTTGTTTTAAAGGGATACAAGCCCAATTTGCTTAATTAGCCACCAGTAATGGAAACTTATTTCTGGATCCCTGTGTTCTGAAGTACAAAATTGCTTTTATTTTTGGGTGATAACGGAAACAGGCTCAAATGGACAGGTGGCTAGCATATTTTGAAAAAAAATGCATTCAGTGATATGCTAAAGGATATGCAGGAGGAGGGAGACAACCTTATGTAAAACACCAAACCAAATTTTGCAATTACAGTTTCTCTCACACTGTGCTGATTTTCTTAAGGTCTACATGCAAAGAAAATTCTGGGTGATTTTTTTCCCTTAGACATAACACAATGTAATCCACAGTATAATTAATAAATGAAGAAAATTATTTAGAACAAAACAATTTTTTAACACTTTCAGTCTGACAAATATTGCACTGTACATAATTATGTTTTAGATATCCAAATGACTAAGTTGTTTCATATGCTCAGCACAATACACACTGCACATTTCAGTGTACTCTGGTTTAGTACAGCCAAAAAACAGCATTCTGTGTTATATTCACCTTAATAAATGCCTGCTCTATTATAAACTCTCTCTCTACTATTTTTCATGTATACATATACATGTTGAAATACTTTTACAGAAATGTATACGTACCCATGAGGAAATAATAAAATGACTGGACATATCTGTACTCATTTATGTATTGTAATGTCTGCATGTTTCTGTAAAGTGGTTTTTGAATGCATACTTAGGAATCTGTTAAAATTTCTGTGTAAATCAGGACTATATTCCCTTTTTTCTAAACAAGCAATTGAATTTGGTAACAAATATATTAAAATAATACTTCAAAAGGTAGCATTTTTGGATAATGGGAATTGTGAACAAATACTTTCTGAATATGGAAAGATAAAAAAAAAACCAAAACCCCAACCAAGAAATCAATATTAACTATTGAAAATGTGAACAATGCTTAAAATATACTCAAATGGTTTACCTACAAGTTATTGTTTTGTATTTGTACATACAAAAACTTGTAAGTTTCCTGTACCTCTCTAGGTAAAATTTGTTCAACTATTACTTCAACTGGAGCAGGTTATCAAAGAAAGCTGCAGGCTTCATTGGGAAAACAGTTTGCAGAAATAACTTCTCTATAAACAAATCATGATAAGCAACTAAGATTTTTGGAATCAAGGAGGTGGTGTGTTCTTTTCATTCTCTGCCTCTCCTTTACTGGGGAGGTAGTTCGTCATATCTCACTAAAACGGAAGATGCATAACAGAAAAAGAAACTATTCTAGGCTATGAAGCACCCTGGGGGTTCATGAATGTTGGGGGAGGAACACTGATTATACAATGCAATAACATATTGAGACACTATTTCAGTTTTACACTTGGTATCAAGTAAATACAGGATATCTCACCCATGAAGGGTGATTATCTTTCATGAAGGGAGGAAATGAGTTATTAAGGTCTTTCTCAGGAGCAAAACAAGGATAAGAATCTTTATTAATGTATGAAACAATCTGTGGGTTTTTTTTTTTTTTTTTCCCCTACAGTAATATACTTCCTTTTAGCAGAGATCTGGGGTTTTTGTCTTTAAATTGTCTATATCTCAGAAAGGAATACATATCAGTTTTTAGCTGACACCACTGCACTGCTTGAGAATATTGTTATACAACATGTGCTCATTGCCATTTTTATCTAGATCACAATTAATAACATTTTTAAGTATGCAATGTCTATCCAGTCCTATAAAAACACTTGTAAAGTATTTGATATTTTATTTGAGGATATTAAAAGATTGTTTAAAAATAAACCTATACCAGTGGAGCAGAATTTTCACACGATTATTCAGATAGTCAATAGGTCTTCTTTGATCATATTATTATGATGCTTCTGCTGGATTTCAGTCTTAGACAGGCATATTTTTTCCTCTCTCTCTCGGTGTCTCTCTTTCTACACCCCCTCACCCCAAACAAGGTCATACATTTTTTTTAAATGAGGACTAGAAGTTCCAAGTACAAGATTAAGTAAGTTCTAACAGTGTTATAAAAGTAAGTGCTTTTTTCTATAATAAAAGGTGTTTAAAAGGTTCGCTACAGCTTTAAACAGAATTACAATTTACTTCTTTCAAGTGTCCAGGCCATAAATTCTTCTCAATTCCCTCTCTCTCTCCTTGTCGGAATTAATGAGATCAGATTTGATCAGGGCAGTGATGTGTTCAGAGCCAAATCACACAACAGCGCGCGTGCGGTAATGGAATTTGCATCTAATGCATACATAAATCAAACATCTTTCTGGACATTTTCATATGCATAATGTCATTTCATCCAGTTCTCTCTGTGCAGAGGGGGAGATTTTTCTCTCTGAGAGAATGACTTTCTTTAATGCTTTCATTTTATTTTCGCTGACTACAATCCCCGAGAATGCGCTCGGTCGGAGAATCTTTCGGGGCGCGGTTGACAGTTCCTTTTCCAAGAGGGGTCCTTCACATTTATCATGCCTCTTCCTCAGGGGCTTTGTTATGCAAATGTGGCTGAAATTGATAATTCCAAAGTGCTTCATTTCGGTTCCTTGGCGGTTGGAGATGGTAGATAAAAAGAAACTGACAAGACACACTGATTGCCCTCAATGCTTGTAACTCTCTTGCTAACAAGGCTCGATATTGTTAAAAATTCCTATTGTTATCAGGGTGGCAGTTCCATTATGCAGGCCTTGCAAATTTCTCATTTGAATATTAACCCTTTAATCACCCTACTTCCCTCCCCCAGCCCCAAATCGGTTGCCGTCGAATGGGTCAGAACACATAATATTAAATTATTGTCCTATTATTAGTGCAAAATATGTGGTGGTTTAGTTTAGTTTGGGCTTTTTTTGCCTTTTTTTTTTTTAAAAAAAAAAACCCTACATTTATTAATATTTTTTTCAGAGCTTTTTTTAATCTTAAAAAATTCTTTAACAAGACAGGTTTAACAGAGACAGACAGAACTAGATTTTTTCAAGTTAGGGTTGGGAGAATATTTACATGGAAATATCTGTTTGCAGAAGACAAATTCAGTAGCTCCCAGAAAGTGGAGAAATTTCATTATTTTTAACTTGTGTGTACTTGCACTTTATGTCCTATCTTAGGTAGGCCTCAGGGAGGGGATAGCGTGTCTTTATATACCATAGCTGCACAAGATTTTTAGTTGTTTGTCCTACTGGCTGCAATATCCCTGTCTCAGGCTAGCCAGCAACTAACTTCCTATAGGCAGGTGACTGAAAAAAAAGGAGTAGAGAAAAAGGGAAGTTGAAAACTACAAGAATTTCTGGAGCTGTCTTTTTTTTTAACCTCAAATGAGACATGCCTGTAACTTTACTTCCACAGTTAGGCATTTCTTGTATTGGCAGACTTCACTTACATGTTTATAAAATGCTGTTACTAAGTGGAGGAGAAAAGACTGATTCAGGTACCTGATGCTGCATCTGCTGTGGTTCACAAGAGCTTTGCTGGCATCTTCATCGACTGCTGCATCAGGCCCTCGAAATGATACACAACCAGGCAATGGCAACTTTAAGCTAAGGATTAGGTCATGCTGCAAAATAGTATGACTGGTTGCTAACTGATTTACTCATTGATTAATGAATTGCAATTTTAAATATCTCTCTTACATTCCCCCATGTGTGTGTCCATAGAAGGTGAATTCTTTCCCACCAAGCACATGCCTTCAGGCTCATATTACAATTATAGGTTAATTTTAGTTTGTCATTTTTCTGGGGACACTTGACACAGTTCCAGTTAAAGTAAATCTTGGTGTGACAAAGGTAAGTACTGCAGATGCTGAAGAAAAGTTGAGAAAGGAGGAATTCGTGCTGTAAAATGAAGCATAGTTCACTGCTAGGACCAGGCAGCTGCAACTATATATTTGTCTACAGTTATGAAGAAGATGTATATCAAAAAGAGCATGTCAAAGGAACGTCAAAGTTTTCCACTTTCTTAGTTCTGAAGTCTTGCAGAGCTGTGTCTGCCAAATTATAGTAAATAAAAAATAGACACTTGCATACCAGTAACCTCTTTTATATTGGACCAAGGATTTCTCTTCCTCCCTCTATTAAAAAAAAAAAGAAAAGAAAGAAAAAAACCCCTTTCATATTATTGTAGGAACTGTTTGGAAGCTCATATTTCTTTCTTTCATTTATAGGTGTGATGGCAGATTAAATCCATGGCAGGAAACAGTGATAATACCCACCGTAGAGCCGTGTGAGTTACAACAGCTAAGTTTCCCATGTTGATGCTTTTTCTTTCAATTATCTGAAAACACCCTGTTAATTTTTAATGTGTTCATACCCTCATTCTGTTACAAAACCTGCTACCTTTCCCTCCCTTCTTACTTCAGAAATAGATTTCACTAAACCTGGCTGCTGTAAACTCATTATACGATCCTATCATTTATTCTGTCCATTAGAGTAACCAGTGTTAGTGCTTTTCCCCTCACTTGAGTCTGTCAAATACTGTTATTTATGCTCAATGGTATTAATATCTCTGGTTGTATTATGGTTGTGCACTCAAAATCATTAATATAATCTAAACCTGGTGATAGTGACTGCATTAGATATTAATAATCAAAAAGTCTCATGCAACTTGTAGGTATTAATAAGAGTCAATAATTACATAAAAATAATTAACACCTTCTCTTTGTTATAAAGAATCATCAGTAGTGCTGATGGCTTTAAAAAGATCCTTCTTTTCAGAATCATAGACTGTGCCTATATTATTAACAAGAGAATTAAAGATTTGACAGTATGATCTTGAATGCTTCTTAGTTTCAGTTACCCTTGACAAGGACTATACTGCAACCTGGCTAGTGGTACCTGCTATCTTTAGACAGAAGATGGATTAAGAGTTGATTTTTTTTTTCACTGCTTGATTTCTGTGGGTTAATTTCACCAACAAAAGGATTTTCTACTTTTCTGTAACAGGAAAACCTGTTAGGTAATTTGTGACCATAGAACTGGAGCAATACAGCTAAACTAATATATACGCAATGACTTTATTATGCATAAGAGCAGGCACTCTTTACTTTGCAGCCCAAAACACACAAAGCAGCCATTAGAATGAAGAGGCCTGTGATGTCTCTTCATGTGCAGAGTGTAAAGGTACATGAATGTCCTTGCTTGTTGGCATTTAATTTACCAGTTGCCTCTGTAGTGGAGCCTTGGCAGATTCAGCTTGAATCTGAAAGACAGGCTGTCATACTGAGAGTCTGCTGCCTACTGCTGAAATTGAGAGGCTTGGCAGATATGCAAACAGTAACTGGGTTTGAGTTGTTTTGATTACAAGTTAAACAGAAAGTCATTGGCAGGGCCAATATAAATCTGCTGAGGTTTTTTGGCAAAATCTGTGGAGGTATTTCTATAGGTTCTGCAGAATTCTGTAGCACCTTGATTTCACATCAAAGAGTGTCCACCTCTGAACCATTCTGCAGATAAATGTGTCAGAAACGTGAGTGAACATGTTTAAGTCACTGAGAGCTTCCAGATTCAGAAATATAAAGCACATTAACAACATGCTGTACCACACCACCTTTGTACAGTTGTTAAATTCTGGAACCTAATGTTTCGTTCAAGTTCAGGTGGATTTTCAGAGAAGTAAAGTAAGGCAAGTTATAAACAGCTGAAACAGGGTAAAATAGAATTTTCTTAAAGTTTTAGGTGAATAAATGAAAAAAAAGAATTGGACCAGGTTCTGAACTCATGCAGAGCTTCTGAACTTAATGCAGAGCTATTTCACCAAGACATGTTTTTTTATGTAATTAATTAGTATTTTATGAAGTTGCTCCCTTCCTGGCATACAGTGCTTTAACTGAGTTCGGGTTGGTGCTGTTCAATCTGCAAGTCTCTTTTTTTTTTCTCCCCTTCTTCAATAACTTTGCTGGAAACATATTTGACCAAACACCCAGACCTGATAAAACCCAAATGCTCATCCCAAATTTATTTACTTAGAGAATTTGTCTCCCTGCCTAATCTGCAATGCTGAGTTGATAAAAGTAACCCAAACTGACACTGTAGAAGCAAAAAAAGGAATCTGTACACTTTAATTATATGTACTTCTACAGTGCAACCTCTGCTTGATTCCAGCTTAGTGTTTTGAACACTAACACGTCCTTTACTAAAATTGCCTTGCAATTTTAAGGCAAAACCACGTTAATTTTGGAGGAAAGGAAAAGAATACACATAATTGTTGTTCCTATTGTTTCTGTCTGACTGGCTGTAGGCAGATTTCTGCAAGGCTGGCTAGCAACAATACATTGATTTACAGAGGCAAGAATATCTCCACAATTGCAAGAGCTAAGACACCTTTATTTGAAAACTGAGAATCTGCAAAATGTGGCAAAGTTCTTGGAAAGAATCCAAATGTATGAAATCTTTTTTTTTTTTTTCTCTTCACTGGTATCTGCTACTTTGCCTGTTACAGCTTTGTAGATGAAAAAAAAAAAAAAAAACACAACAAAACCCAAAACCCCACAACACAAAAACACACACACATGCACAGAAAAAAAACCCCAAAACCAAAAAACAAAACCCCAACCCCAACCCAAAAAACAAATAACAACAACAAAACAACCAACCAACCAACCAAAAAAAACCTCAAAAAAACCCAAACACCACAAACCTCTGAATTTGCACAAATTGTTATATAACTCATGCTAAATTTTACAAGAACATAATTTGGACAAATTGACAAGAATATAAAAATCATTATTTAAATGTTCTTTATTTCCAGATCTGGCAAACTAAACAAGGACATTATTTTCCTGAGAGAAGTAAAGGTTTTCTTTGGAAATTACTCTACTGATTTTCTCATGCTGAACATTGCTTTCCCTTGAGCAAATGGAATAAAAGAGTTTATATGAATGGGACACACTGCAGTCTGGATAATGGATAGCAATAGCATTTTAGGAATTTCATTTTCAGATCCAGGTAGAAAAGATGCACTGGCTTTTTGCCTCCTTTTGCTGCTTCTTACTGTTCTATATACTTCTATTCAAAAAAATTGAATTTAGGCACCTTTAAACAGCATGCTCCCCCAATACTTCAACCTGATGCAAATTTTTAGAGAATGCTGATGAATGTCAAATCTCTCTGAAAGTGATATACTTTATTACTCCTCTTTCTTGTAATACAAACATTTCTTTGCAGCTTGGATCTTATTTTTCAAAATACACAGGATTTTGATATATGGACAACAGGAGAATATGCATTTTATATATAATGCCATAAGTACTTAAAAGTTATTTCTGAGCTGATTTAACATTTAAAATCTCCAGGTAGATTAATTTTATAGGCTGCTTTTATGGGTGTAACATTTCAAGATGAGAAAGCCATGCTTGTGAAATTTAGTTTCGGCAGATTTCATTGGCACCTCAATCTCCATCTTTTATTACCTTAAAGTTGAATTTTTTTTTTTTTTCCTGATTATTACTTAATTCCTGACTGAAATAGCTGGGGCTCTATTTTTGTGCTCAGGTTCTGTTGCTTCTATTGCTTTGTCATTATTTACATACCCAAGGAAAAATATAATTACAATAGTGGTACTTAAATAACTATGCTTAGAAATTGCAAGACCTGTGATGTTTAAGATTTTTACTGGGACAGGGACCTACAGAATGAGGTTAAACAGATGTCCTCAGAAAGCCTCTTTCCAAATGGCTGAGTTAACTCACAGTGGTAAGAGTAAGCTGCCTTGAAACCGGTTGCTCTATTGTGGTGAAGGCAGAGCTTGAAACTGCATCGCTTGCACAGAAAAAACTTCTGTCAGAAACACGACTTTTTAAAGATACACCTATTTCTGACATTGCCAACAGGGCCTGTGTTGCAGTAAAAGGAGAGTGTGACTGTATAGAAGAAGGATGTTTACTGACATTTCTGTATGACTTTTAATATGGATTCAGCACACACTTCATAGTACATAGAACAATAGTACACATTTGCATATTATGTATGTTTTTGTATTTTTGAAACATACTCCAGAATGCACTGCAACCTCATATGAAAAGTGGCTTTTATGCATATGTTAAGAATGTTTCACAAACCTCAATACCTCAGCCATTTGGTTGGTAGTTGTTTTTATTTTTCTCTTTGACTGTACTGCAGATATAGCCTGTATTGTGTCATGATGGCCTTCGAAATTGCTAAAAAGGAGGAAAGTGTCTTTAAACTTCAGAAGTGCAGGTGAGGAGAAAGAAAAAGAAAACATTTTAAATGAGGAATGAGACAGGGTGGGGGAGTGGGATGTCTGTGCACGCATGTGTGCATTTTTGGAAGTTCACAAACTAACACTTCCAGGCTATGGTCTCAGTTTTTATGACTAAATTACATACCTTAAAAAATTGGTCTCACTATAATGTAAATGCTGACAAACTCTCAAATATTGTGGTGCCTTCTGCAATAAAGAAGTTCTCTGAGAGAGAACGACAGAGATACAAAACACTAAAGAATGATGATTTCCTCACTACCAATACAATTGCATAAGTTAGGTGTGCATAAGTACTCAATGATTTATAGCACTTGAAATTTACAAAAAAAATTATCAGGTTTGATGTTTCCTTAGAAAATAAGGAGAATAAGCTGGTGTTTATTCACAGAGCAGATAAAAGAAATAGGAGCTAAATTCACATTATAGCAGCTGTCTTGTGAAAATTTTTGTATACCATTTATATAAATGATTTTCTGCAAATTTTCCTTGAAAACATATTTTATTAGCCAAACCAGAATATACTAGTTGTTAATTTGGTAAAAGAATCCTTTTAATTTTTCTCCTCTTGCCCTCCTCACTGTTAGCCTATTAGTGGAAGTAGCATTTCATTGATTAGACATTTAATAACAATATTCTTCTATATTTGCTCAAATATTTAACTGTTTACATGGTAACTGGTGCAAAGGTCCTTAAGACTGGTAAAACTGAAATGGGGGAATGAAGAAATGTATTGGCTATGACAAGAAGAAGTAATTGCTTTTCCTCAAAGGATCAGATGTGGTATAGTTGTTTGAAAAATAATCTAAACAACATTTTGTTCACCATTGATTTTAAAAGTATTAAAATTAGTTTTTATGCAGCTATACTCATTAAGCTTTTATGTATACTGTGCAGGGTGAATAGTTAAGATGTAATAAAGCATTCTGCAGTAAAACATACTTTGGCAGTTGCCAGAAGAAATAAAATACATAGATTCGGAATGTTTGTTTCCTGTAGAATATTGTGATATTTGCCATGTTAATTACAAACCAAATAAAACTATTTTGTTTGTGTATCTTAAATAGCCCTGTATCTGTAGATGACTAATACAACTGTTATTGGAATTGTTGTTTTTGGAGGTTGTGTATTCATACTGGTGAGAAACAAGCAGCAGCCACATATACCTCAACAATTCTTTAATTTTAAAACTAAATCTCTTCTTAGAAATTAGTGTTCCAAAATATTATTGCAATTTTTAACCTCGATAAGCAGAACAAAAGTGATATTCTGTGCAATTTTCTTCTGCAGTCCCTTTGGTTTCTCGTGTTAATATCTGCATTCACACACAAACTTGTTCCTGTAATTTCATCAAAGTAGTTAATGGTTTATTAAAAAATAATAATTCTGGAATACATCAGCAGACTAGTGCCCAAGGAAAGGAAACTTATTTGGTTATTATTCATAAAAGCATAACCTTCTATTTTGTTTCTCAAAAATGAAGAGAGAAGTATGTGTACAATGCAACAACATGCCATCAGAGAGAATAATGCATATAAAAATGAATTCCTGTTATTGTGTTCAGGAGTGTTTGTGAATAAAAAATGGAATTTTGAAAAGTCAATTAAAATACATTTAAATTCTTTAACACCAGAATTCTGTAATGTGAAATTTTTTTCTAGACAGTTTGTAGGTATTGCTGTAAGCACTGTGCTGTAATCATAACCAGTTTCCTCCACCTATGACTGTTACACATCTCAGAAACACATTACAGCTTCCTGTTCCAAAAGAGGAGATTACTCTTGAAAATGTGGAAGTACTTATAAAGTAAATAAGCTTTAATTAAATATCATTGTCTAGCATTAATCTTTATAGCCCTGTTCCCTATGGAAATAAAAGTGGATATTCAATTTGTTTTGATTATGTATGAATTTTAACAGAAGCTTTATTTGTATATTACTCTGTTCTTCAAGATAGAGCCATATTTGTGTCAGCAAAAGCCATTAAGAAGATTCCTCATTAATGTGAAATAAAAGTGACTAATTTCTGTTGTATATAAATAGATTGACATTTAGAAAAATGAAAAAAGTATATATTTTTAAAAAATAAATAACAATGCATGGCTGATGTACCTTTCCCTTTCAATATGGCATTCCAGTTATTTTCAGAGTTAACTATGAAGTGAAATAGTAAGATACAAAGGGTTTCTATTGTTAAATAGGTATTCTTTATGGTACCTGCTGATGTCAAGGATCTTTGATCCTACAAGTCAAGACATACTTTTATCCTAGACAAGGGTCTGCATAGTGGGTCTTGTACAGACACAAGGGGGATCAGGGACACATGCTTAAATACTGCTTTCATAAAATCTTGGAAACAAACCCCAGCCAACAGGTTATCTTCACTCTCACAAAATTTTACTTAGCCTTAGCAGCTTCACATACAATAATTTCATGACATTCAGGCCAGGAAAGTCCACCAAAGTCTAACTCAGTGCTAGGACACTAGTGCACCCCCCTGCATCACATTCTTGCGGTGCTAATCTATTTTTGACAAAGGGTCTTCTATTTTTGACAAAGGGAGGTGAATTCACTTTTGGTAAAAATATACCCTCTAGTCCTGATCTATGGGTGTCCCCTATGCTAATTATTGCTGAGGGAAAAAAAAAAAGGAGTTGGGTGGTCTTTCCAACTCCTTGATACTGAAGAACTCTTTATGCTCTGGCCTCTAGCAGTGTAGTGAGGAAGACACTTTTAGTGATGAATGAGGAGGGATACCTTAATCTCTATAATAATGAAGTTCTGCATTACATGGTTTGAGGATTCATGTTCTCAGTGAAGTAAACTCTGGGGGTCTTTTTTTGGTAGCTGTGCTGTAAGACACACTTTGCCACTACGCTGTAGCTATGCATTTGCAGGAGATGTCAGAGAGTGTTTAAATAATGTGTAATGGCGTGTTGCTCTTTCATCACCTCAGGAAGTGGCTCTCCCCTGTGACAGTCATTATATGCTCAGTGCTGAACCTTAAAAAACACTTATAATCCTGTCTGTTGTGCCTACACAGCTAGGCCGATGCATACATTCAGCACAGAAACTATCCCAATGTAGAACACAATGCTTAGTGCTGAAGCTGAACAACCTGTATCGATGCAGACCCTGTGAAATATTCACAGCAGAGCCATGGCATTTCCATCAGGGTAGAGAACAGCCCCAGGAGCAGTGTTGTCTGCACCAGGACACAGACCCTAACAATTCCTCTCACAGCCTAGTTTTCTACTCTGCAAATAATCTGGAGGGAGAGGAATAGACAAGAGAAGTGAAACAACAGATAAAAGGAAGGACACAATAGAACAGGTTTTTGAAGGAGAAAATAGAGAAGCAGCATTCCTCTCATTCTTTCATATATAATTTCCATTATAGTTATAAGAAAAGAACAGGGGCTGCAATACAGAATGCTTTTGAATGCTGTACATGCCATCACACCATATATCATCAAGATCCCAGACTTCATGTATAGTCAAAAGAAAGGTGAAGGGGTTTTATGCTGGTGTTTTGAATTATACTTCAGAAGCTCTACTGACTATGTAGGAATTCTTGACACTCCCAGAATTTGGACAACAGTTGAGGTAGTGTCTTACTCGGTAGGCATTCAGTGACTACATTCCCCTGATAGTCATTCCCTTTCACTTAATAGAAGGTAGAAAGCTGGTGATGGGGATGTTGCCCATGCAGTGACTAGGTTGGAGTGTCACAGCCACAGGGCAAAAGTGTTTTCTTCATAGGTGTGGAAAGAACTTCAAGAATTATTTTCAGAAGTTTGGGAGACCCAATCTAAAATTTAATCTGCATATCCCAGGCTATAGAGTTTCTCTGGTTTAATTCTTTCTTCAAATCAAACAGCTTTGATTTGATAAAACACATACAATCTTTTTCAACTATCCAATAACACTTTTACTGGTTGTAGTGGGGGACAATCCACCTTAAACCTCACTGAGCTGTTTCAATGGTCTGTGCATCAGATTTATAGCTTTAGTCTTTAGCTATTGATTTTTGTAATCTTTTCTTTTTTCTCCTGCTGAATGAAGATTCTCCTAGTATTAATTACCTATTATATCTAGAGACCTGCCTAAATCATAATCATCGCTTGCATTTCTCTAAGCTAAATAAATAGTTATTTATGTCTATCACTCTAAGTCCTGTTCCCCAATCCTTTAGTTGTCCCAAAGTCTTCCTAACCCTTCTAAAACTGATTCCACTGCTAATAAAAACACATGTTACTTTTCTACTTCTACTCTGCATTCCCTTGCTTATTCATCTAAGGACCAACCTAGTCCTTTTAGTTACAGTGTCACACATTAAGCTCATGAGCGGCAGATGAAAGGGATTAATGGATCTAGGAGTCAATTTTTTAAAGTCTACACCAGAGTGAATGCTATTATAAAAGCATTTAATGAAAATGAATCTGTGCAAATATCACTGACGACACCTCTTCAGCATTTGTTTTACAGTAGAGATGGTTGCACATTAAATGTCTTTTGGCAAAGAACTTAAGGATTCTACTGTGACCAATATAACATCTACCTTTTGGTACCCTATTCCTTGACAGATTATATTGTTCCCTACTTGAGTAAGCCTATCAAAACCTGCCCTTGTTAAGAAAATAATTTTGTTAACACTCATTTTCAATCTTTCTAAACTTGCTAGTGAAATATATTTCAATGGGCTTAATCAGTGTGCTATGAACACAGACAAAAGGATAGTTAGCCATGGCTGTAAAAAAAGAGTACAAACAGAACTTGAAAGTTACATGGAAAATGTTCTGATCTGAAACTCAAAATGTTCTTTATTTCCCATAATTTCTTCTCAAAATTATAACCAACTAGTTCTATGACAGATGTTACTTTCCAGTGTAAGCAAAACTCTCTAAAGAGTAGTGATAACTCAGTGAAAGTATATGGTGAAGGGGGTGAAAGAAGCACAGTTAAGAGGATGTGGTGAGAGGAAATGATGAAAGGCCATAATAACATAGCAGGAAACAGCAGAACATGTGGCAAACATACCGAGGACTGCATGCATTTTATGTGTCAAATTGCATCCAAAGAGGTTCTTTGGAATTTAAAGCATAGTAAGAAAGTATACTGCAAAGCTCACAGGACCTAATTATGTGGGACAAATTAGTCTGCAAGACCTTCATAATCTGTGTAAAGATATGGGTGTAGTAGTAAGTTAATGAGGAGGTTATTAAGAGTGAGTGTCTGAAATTCTAGTTGTGCCACATGTAAAAGAGCTTATGTGCAATAAACAGAAAAGTGCTGGAGGTTTTAATGCATACCTGAAACAGTACAGTGACATAAGGGAAATAAGATATGAGGAAAGAGTTCACAGTGGTTCATCTGGGCAAAATGGGCTCAAATGTCTTATGAAGACTGGTGGCAAGCATTATAGAGTCACAGTTTAAGAAGGAATAATCAGCAAATGATATATTGTCATGATCAAACACATTTTCTATGGCTTAGATGACTCATCTATTACTTCTAAATACCTCAAGATATTTAAAAGACCACAGTAGAAATAAGATCTAAGAGCACTTAAAACAGACCCTATACCTGCAATGGTAGTCTTCAGCTGGGAACCAACTGGCAGTGGAAGTGAATGATAAGTGAAAGCAATGGCTTGTCTTTTGTGGAAAATTTAAGATATATGGGAATAAAAATGTCTGTGAGACAGACTTAGTAGGGACCCTCACAGCACTGTTTGTCTTCTTGCTGCCAAGAAATGTAGAAGAGAGGTAAAAGCTATAATATAGTTAATATGGTTATTTCACATAAGCAGAAAAAAGAGCTGTGGTATGATGGTCATTTCACAGAGCCAAAGCCAAGGGTCTGCAGTCAACACACAGAACGTTAGATGCACACAACACTGCCTGAATCACAAGTCTGTACTTGCTGTCTTAGAAGATAATTGTTAAAGTGGTAAAGTGGGTTGTATGTACCCTTTGCTGTCCTTCAATGGCCTGTCCCTGTCAATACTGGTAGATTACCACCAATGTTAATTTCTCAGCTAGTTCAAGTAGTAGGACCCTGTGTAATCAAACCAGTCTGAGAAGGCAGACTGGGGATCAGGTTACATTAGTTTTTTAATGTTTATTTAGCCCAACTTAGTTTAAAGTAGAAATTGTTTTGGTTTTGTCACTAAAGAATGACAAGGTATTGTATTGCAAGGGAATATCAGAAATCTGTTTCATGGCACTATACATATGTACATGGGTGAGGGAATTAGGGAGATGAAGGAACAGTTGAAAAAATATTAAAATGAAGTATCTCACAGGTTATATACTAGCAAATCTGATTCTTACTTCAAGCTGAAAAAGTAAGCAAACTTTGACTCATTAGACCTTAGACCACTGATCAAGGCGGCCTTCTTCATTGAGTATTCCGTGTATTTGAAGTTATCTTTAATTGTAAAGACACTGAAGGAGAGATTAAAATTTCTGCTCTCATTGTGTCTGTCTTTTTCTTGTTTTCCACTACCTATTTTTAGTGTTTCCTTTAGCTCATGCATCTGGAGATGTGACTGAAATGTGGTCCTTCAGTAACTCCAAGAATTTTTTATCTTCTGTGTCAAGATGTTTAGCCAGCTTGATCTAAGACGTAAATAGTTTGCAATTCAGCCTGACACAATGTTACATCTCCAGAAAAACTCAGACAGCATAGTCTTTGAAGAAAAAGTTTCAAAAAACACAGGAACTAATCGCCAGCATTAGTCCCTGTCTGTCTGGAAGCATGGTAGTGAATAGAGTCTTTTTTATAATTATGAAAATTTCCTCTTGAACAACAAATTATAGGTTTGTGTGAAGCAGTTCTATCCAAAGAAGAGGATATATCTTGAGAGGTGGACTGTAGTGATTTTTTTGCCTATAATTTTTCTTTGGTTTAAATATACAATTGGTCATAATCGCCTTAGTAACAATTTGTACAGGGTGTAACAATGTTTCACTGGTTCAGAAAAAGAGAACAAAATGTTCTTTGTTCAAACAAACAAAGTGTCAATCCTCATTCTAGCTATTGATCTTCCTCAGTGATTGCACTTTGGTCCAACGACACAGAACAGCCTTTCATCTGGGGAGCTTTTTTATCTAGTTTTAAAACTAATGTTTACAGGGAGTGTACTTGCACTCAGAATGTAAATAGGAGTTTCACTGGAGCTCTTACACCTTTTATAGTGTCAGTGTAACTCTACACTGTGAACCTGTGTGCAGATACAAGCCTTTCTATTGTGAGGCATCCTGCTGAAGAGCAATTTGATATAAGATAGACGGCAAGTATTTTTACATTGTCATATTATCTCCCAAAATCTAAAATGTCTCCAAAATATTTGGACACTTTTATCATGTGGGAACACACAAATGTATATCTATTGAATTTCTTGTCTTCTCTTTCATTTCTTAAAGTGGCATTTGTTTGGTTGACAATCTAGAAAGGTATTCTATGTTGAATTTTTGAATGTTAAAACATATATATAAATTATGTGGGATTTAAAAAGATGCATTTAATGAATTTGTGAAGCTCTACATGGCAGTATGAATGTACCAACCCATATGTACTTCATGCAATGGCACAAGAAAGTAAATAAAAATGGAAGCTGGTTTTATGAGTGAATATTGAAAATGATGCTCTCTTGTGTAGAGAGCACTAGTGCATGTGAAACCCTATGTGCTTTTTACATAACATGCCTCTCTAGTTAATGTATAACATAAAGTGTCACAGATCTTTTAGAGCTTGATTCACTATGAAAGAAACACAGCCATCTGTAGTGCGAAAGTTTATGACTCAATTGTCCACACCTTACAAAGTGATTCAGCAAAGACATATCTGGGCCGTGGAAACTTTTCCTTCCTTTATTGCAGTACTTGCTTTGAAAGAATAAAAAGATCTTTGACATGCAGTATGCATTTTAACTCTTACATAGTTAGACAATCTGCAGATCTAAGAATGTGATTTCAATTATTATTATTGTTATTATTACTATTACTGCTTCACAAGGCTTCTGAGTCATATTTTGAAATTTCAATAGTGGATTAATAAAATGTGAAAAATGGCAAGCCATTTTCAAAGTGATGGGCCTAAGGATAGATTAGATTAGACAGAAATCTGGACAGACCCTTGGAGAAATGTAGTTAGACAAAATGGGACTTCTGCAATTACTTCTAGTCCAGTTGTGACCCATTTTGTAGAGGTGTTATTTTTTAGCTTTCTTTTTCTTATAAATACAAAACCACTCTATAGAGACTCCATTAATATTCCGTCATCATCTCCTCATACAAACTGTGAGCTACTCTCCCAAATCATCAAGTTTGGTGTTATGGATAAGGTTCCTTCTCCTCCTCTTTTTTTTTTTTTTTTTTTCCTTTCCTTTCCTTTCCTTTCCTTCCCTTTCCTTTCCTTTCCTTTCCTTTCCTTTCCTTTCCTTTCCTTTCCTT
>JAAGNO010023011.1:0-24547 GCA_033439905.1 Ceryle rudis | reverse complement strand
CTTCCTTCCTTCCTTCCTTCCTCCCTCCCTCCCTCCCTCCCTCCCTCCCTCCCTTTCCACTCTTGCTCTGTAATATAAAATGCGTAACTTCCCTTTGATGGTAGGCCAACCTAACTCAGCTTAACTTCACATTTGTTGCAAGCAACCGGCATTCATGTGGATACGTTCAACAGACCAGCTGATACACAGTAACTGCAAGGGCTTCTCCATTTGCCCTCTTTATTTAGAGTTCTCACTATGCTTGGCTGCATGAAGAATTTCTCTTTAGGACTCCACACATTTTTTCCTTCTTCTTAATTCTTTTTTGATTGGGGTGGATCCACACCTGACATTGTGAGCATCTGAGCTTCAGTAAATTTAAGTCCCACTTCAAGTTTTACTGAGTTCTAACACCTCCTGACAGATTGGGGCAACCCTGTTATATACCCTCTGGAGAACTGGTAAATCTTTTTGCCCTTCATGATAGCTGCCAAGTAGAAGGAACTGAGTGCACATCTAGCTTCACTTTGGAAATCACCTTGCTTCAGGAACATGCTATTTCTTTCATTTGATATTAAATCTTAGAGAGAATCCAACAGTTTTGAATGAGCCAATTTTCTGAGATAGAAGAGCAAGAAAAAGTCAAAGGTATCCCTCTTTTTTTTTTTTTTTTTTTTTTTTTTGGTTGTTTTTAATCTTGGCATTCTGTTCGAGGAGAGATCTTTGTTGCCAACATGTCTGCTGCTTCTCCATCTCTCACCCTTCAGGTTTCTTAAAATAGCTAAGAACACGGAGTTTCTAAACCCGAAAAACGCACTAAGTGGAAAAAAAGGTCTGTATGAAGTTAAAAAATATATATTTATACTGTAAGCCCTGCAGCCTGGCTTCCTGCCCATGTTTGGGCATCTGTGCTGTCTCTGGATACCTCAACTGACACACACTTGCCAGATCCAGAGAGGAAGAAATAAAGGGCACTGCTGGCTCAGTGCTGAGCCCATGAACACAGTGCGGTATCTTTGAGGGGTGGTTTTTGCCACCATTAGCGTCTGTTCATTATCACAGGCCTCTGGAGGGTAAGATTCAGTCTTTATTATCTGAAATTAAAACTTCTTTCATAATACATGCTGTCACTTCAAGCAGAATTCATTCATTCTTTTCATTCTCTCAATGCAGATACTCTGGAGTATGTTTCAAGGTGAGCACAACTCCAAGTGCTAATCTAAAGGCAGACATGCAGGGCATGGCAAAAGACAGATTTGTTGTATTAAATTACCATCTATATTCAGGTATCTAGAGTTAGTACTGAACTCATGGAAAGAGAAAAGTTTCAGAAGGGAGCATAGCAATTCTTTAGATCCAGGCACAGAAAGTAAATTCTCCTCTGAAGGAAGGCAATGGGTTTTGAGAAGGAAAAATTCAAAATGGAAGGAAGAATGCTGGCATATGAATGAAGAGAAAAAATAAGAGAGGAAATTCTTGATATGTATGATAATCTTCAGAAAAGCGAAGGGAGTTTAGAGGCCTGAAGGATGTGTAACTGAATCCAGGATGCAAGATGTGTGCTGTTTCATTTCTCTGAACTACTTCTGTCTTCTCCTTTTGAAATTTTCATAAATTTCACAAAGGACTTTATTTATGGTCAACAGAGATGAATATCCAGCAAGAAGCAAAAAGAAGTTCTTCCCAGATGGAGGAATATGACTAATCCTCTTGATTGCCCTAACTGACACTACTGAAGCCCCCCAACAACAGGTGACACTCTCTGCCAAAAAGAATTCTAATAGTAGTGCTTGGTTTTGGCCCATCTCTTTCTACCTGGAAACACTTGGTGATCAAGGCTTTTGGACTTCACAGGGTTTATGCATCACAGAACTGTAAAAACATAAAGATTGTCAGCTCCAAAGATATTTTTATCCTCTCAGCAGGATTCAAGGGTATACAAAGAAAAGTTAGCAGATTTATGGTAATGTGTTAGGAACCATTTCTACACTGGCTGAAAAGCTTGTTGAACTTGTACAATGCAGAGGGTACAGGCTAGGTGGGTTGTGCCATCTGCTTAGAAAGAAAAGGCAAGGGAGAATTTTAACAGCTGTTTGTTGAGTCAGATACTCATCCCTGATTTTTTGTGCCACAGTGGCAGATTACTGCCAAAGAAATGCATCCCCTGTTGCTTAATAGACCTGACCTGGATGTTATAAAGTTACACCTGCTGGAAACAAGCCTTATGATGTACTGCTCATAAAATGCCAGTGATTCTACTAGAGAAATGTCCTGAAATCAGCATGTTGAGTTCATCCTTGTTTTTCTTTGTAGCTAGTAGCAATATAGCAGAAGGCAGCAGGAATATATCCCAGCTAATTCTACAAGGTGATTAGGGCCTGAGCATGTTGCTCATATTATATTCAGGTTTTCCCTGAGTATGCTCAGTTTTGTTGGGTATGACATACTGCATGTGAGTCACTCATATTCTGCATGAGTCATATGTTGAAGTGTGAAAGCAATACTGTATCTCTGCCGTTGTTACCCGTTGCTCAGCTGCTGCCATACCACATAGCTCAAGCCAATTGAGCTCACCTTTTCAGTTTGAGCCAGCTCTCATCAGCTGCGTGAGCCCTTTAAATGTCATCCAAGGTGCTGCTCAACATATAGCTAATGTGAATGCCATATGTGTTTGGGTTTGGGCTTTGAGTTATGAGTCTGTGGATTAGAACCTCCAAGCTTTCTTCTGAAAGGATTGTAAAGTGTCCAGAGAACCTGTAGGCATCTTGAAAATTTATTTTAAAAAGGAAAATAATTTAAATAGGCTTTTATAATGCACACACCTGTAACATTAGGTAGCTAAAATGTATTTGTCTTCCTCAAACACCCAACACTGCAAGATTACAACATTGTTGTGTGCTTGGTGGATTGCTTAAAGATCAGGTGAATCAATAATGGTTCATATCTTCAAAGTCTGAGAGACTCTGGTGCAGTCATACCCTGGAGGTCATGAGTCAAACATGAAACATCCATCGTGGACTAACTGAGGTGGACTTTTTTTTCACTGCTGAAAAACAGACCTTCAGTTTATGAGTATCAAGAAGTTGCAGAATTGATTTTGGCTGCAGCCATAAAGTTCTCCCCTGCTGTGGCTGTGGTCATCACAGAGAACCCTTAGTTATTTGTGACGTAGAAATTTTGTTCTGGTTAGGTGATAATTAATGTTTCTGGATTCAATCTTTTTAACAAAGAATGCAAAGGAGAATATAGTTATATTATACCTGTCATTTATAAGTGTCCAGTGATCCTCTAAGATTGTGTAGTTCATGGAGCTGAAAGAAATGATTTGCCTAAAAAATTATTAGTTCTCATTCTGCCTGCAGAACCCCTTAATTGCCGCTACACATGTCAGCATATTATGACTGGGAGCTGTCAAATTCTAATGACTAAAATTTCATTTTTCTGTCTTTTCGTGCTGTGTTTGAGAACTATAGGTTGGGAATAATTCCGCAGCTAAATTCCTTGAAATGGTAAACTCAACCGTTTGCTTTCTCTCTGTTTACATTAGTGCCTTTCTCTTTCCTTATGTTTCTTCCCAGAACCACTGACCATTTTAAAGAACATAACCTGAGTTGACAGCAGACAGATTTGATGCAAAAATATATTTTTTTGCTTACTGATTTGATCAAAACATGGATCATTTAAAAGAAGGAGGAGGAAGAGGAAAGGTTAGTAGGAAATGAATTGCACAAAAAACTCTTGCCATTTCATGTGGTTAAATAACCTTGACACTGAAAAATATTTTTGCCATCCTCCTCGAGACAGGAATTTGTTGACACAATGTTCAATAATAGAGATACAGGACTAATGTTAACATAGTGCAAATACTGCATCAAATAGTATTTATTGATCCACCTGTTATTATGCTTGTTACTGAAATGCTGTATGTAAAGCAAAGGAAACCAGTTTCCAATTTAAGTCATTAATAGATTGGTTTTGAAATTTATGTTACACATGTCCAACAAATCAAGAATAAAAGCATGTGAAAGGCTGTGTAGTCTGTATTAAATTACTCATTCTTCCCACAGTAAAAGTCTTTAGCTAGAGATTGACCAAAGAATTTTAAATATCTCATTATATATATGTCATTGTTCAAAGTGTCCCTAAATGGGATTAAACAATAGTCACTCAAGAGTTTCCTGCACCGTCTATTCCCCACCCTTGCCCCCCCTCCCTCCTCACCTTGACTTAAATTAAGGCTAATGATATGTTTTCAGAGTAAGGTAAAAGAAGGATTTTCCTTGAATGACTTTCTAACATTTTCAAATCTAATTCATTATAAGTACTTCTATCAAATGATTACTTATTTCATCTCATTGTCTTAGAGGATTTTATTCTAAAATACACATATTTGATATAGACTTAATGACCATGTTATAAGCTGAAACCAGCTGAAGCTGTATTCAGCTACAAATTTCTGTTTGTGCTCAGAATTAATGCTAGGACCATTTTCCAAAGAATAATAATTTTTTAAAAAACCTATTTCTTCCTTGTGTGTAACAGTTTTTCTTGGTTGCTGATTATTCAACAAAAATTAGAAGATAGCAGGGGAGAGGGAGGGAAGGGGACAGCAGAAGGAACAGTGGAGAAGAGCTGTATTTGGATAAATGCCTACTAACTGAATGACACTACACATTTTTAAACAAAAGACCTATCTCAAAAAAACATTCCCTTTTCCTAATCTTACATAAAAAAGATTTATGCAACCATAGGCGTAGTAACACTAAATGTTTTTATAAGAAGGGAAGAAGCAAATAGTTTTGGTTTCTCACCAACGGAAAAAAAAAAAAAAGTCAGGATAATTAAGGTAGCGAACATATTGCGCTGCTATATTGGTTCAGTCACCTGATCTGTCTCTCCGATCACTTATTTGCACGATATACATGGTTTTGACGGGCTTGTGATAGACTGCTGTCTGAAATTCTTTAATCTGGGTCTCCTGTTTGGCAGTGCAGCAGACTTTGCTATTTTGGGTTTTTGAAACAGAGCCATACTCTGGGAGGATAAGAGATAGCTGTGACTCCGTACTGACTCATCAGTATGAAGGAAAGCCAGGTAAACTTAAACCCGACAGTGGTCCTGTTTGCACTGCCATTTGTGCCATTTGTGAAGCAGAAGTAATCCCATGGAAATCTGTGGCATTACACCCGCATACATACCTGGACAGATCTGAGAGTCAGGCCCAAATATTTCAGTTTAAGGTTACCATAAGAATAAATTCAGCATTTAAGCCTGCAGAAGGAGAAATATGACCCTTCTGAGGCTTTGTTTCAGGAAGGGAATCTGCTGAAGTCCCACTCTGAGGACAGCCTGTGTTGTTGCATCAAGGAATGTATTTATAACAGGAAGATAAATGCTGCTGAGCCTGTCTTTGGCCTGTGTAGAAACAGAGAAATTAATGAGTCATTTACAACTCAAGTCTCTCTATGATAAGAAGAAAAACTTCGCCCTCTGCTCCAAATCACAAAAGATAGCGAGGAAGACATAATTTTATTAAAAAAAAAAAAAAAAGAATCATCTTCTGATTTTTTTACTAGGAATAAAGATGTAAAGAACAGCTGAAATTCAATATACAACCACTTAATATATTAAAAAAGTTATTTTGTTATAGTCATTTGCGTTCTGACTTTGAGTCAAGTGGAATGTTGATTTATTCTTAGTGACCCTGGCTATTATGTATAACTCTCCAGAGCTCAGACAGGACTGAAGGATGGGAGTGCAAAATGAGGAAGAACTCAGGGATGAAGGGCTTTGATCCCATGGTCGTTCTAGCTGAGTCTGCAGACATTTCCTCAGAATTTTTTTCCTTTGTGACTTAAGAAAGAAAACTGACTAGATGGCTTTCAGTGCATGAGTTTGAAGAGGTGTATTGCTGAAGGTAGTTAGCATTTAGGAGATGGGAGCTGCCAGTTCCCTGTTTCTTTTGTTTGCAGAGACAAGAGTGTTTTAAAATTTTAGCTAGATATTTTGTTTTTAGGAGATGAAGAATGAATCTACAGTTATAAGAGCAAGTGGACTCTGCAAAGTTTATGCAAATATGCTTTTAACAAGAAATCTCTAGATCAGTCTGTACATGAAAATCAACTATATTGTTTTCTTTACTTGAAGTCTGTTGTGGTTATCTCCTTACTGTGTGCACAAGTTGTATAAAGAAACTCAATTCTTTAAAGGGGCAGGATATTACTGAAATCTTTGGGGCAGATCCTTTTCTTCAGTACTCACACTGTGTCTGGAAGGTGCAGCAATTTGAACACTGTTTTGATGGCAAAATCCATTATTATGTTTCCCATTCCTGCTCTCTAGTTTGCTACTTTCTAGGTTGAACAAGACCAGTTGTGAGCATGACCTGTGAAGTGACTCTTTGGCATAGCCTGTGTTTAATCCTTGTTTGTGACCAAAGAAAAGAGCATATCTTCTTGCTCACATCAGAGAAGCATGTAAAACATCAAAGTAAGCTTTTTTCACCCTTCACTCTCTCAAATAGAAAATCAGAAAATTTGCTGCAAGATTTTTCTGGCTGTTCTTACCAAACAAGAATGAAAGTCTTTCTAAGGCTGCTGCTATAAGAGTAGGTCATTCAGTACTCCTTTACTCCGGACTCAATAAGATTTCCCTTGCAAGTTACAAAGAAAAGTATTAGATCCCAAACCAGTTTAGTGAGATTGTTATCAAAGCAAACACACACACACAGACATATACTGATTTTCTACTGTATATCCCCCAAATCAACTGTGAATAAAATTGCTGATTTTGTTTTCTAGGAGACAGAGTTTGCTAGCTGTGAATGTGTAGGACAACTGCCTTGGATTTCTGAAAATGCCTGCAAAAAAGGAAAAACTCACAGAGTTTGCGGTGAATGTTTCACAAAATTTACATGAGTGTGTAATTTGCCTCTTGTTAATCTTTATTTTCATTCTTAAAATATTTCATTTGAGTAACAGCAATGATAGTATGATGTGGATTAGTTTTACATATTTGTTTACATTTAGCATTTATATTGCAGCCAAGCATAGCAGCTCTCCTCAGGGACTGATCTCTATTCGCTGTCTCCAGTTCGAATTGCTGAGTGCTTTTGTCCTGTTCTGGTTCTTGTAGAAGAGCTATTCTTACACTTGGACTTCTCTGCTGGATGGCATCAGAGACGATCAGCATCTTGCAACTCAGTTCTGGGACTCCTTACCTTAAAGACTTTATAGGAGCTTGTCCTCAAAGGGTGCAATGCAGCAAAGATTTATGTATGTTCTGAACAACCCATCTGAGTTAAAGCTAATAATTGCAGTATTAAGATCATGATATTTAAGTGACTAACTCATGCAGCATGAATGGCAAATAATCTATATAACCAGTTTGTGAACAATCTAAAGGCTGAAAGCTTTCCTCCTAGCCTGTGAATGAAGCAACAAACACAGAAGATTGGCTTCAGTTCAGAAAGAAAGATTCACTAATCATAAACAAAATGGGGGCAAGAGAGGACAGGGTGGTGATGAGGGTAAGGAGAAACAAATTCTTAGTAAATAATTTCATTTGCTCAATTTTATTTTTTTTTTTCCCCAGAATATAATTTAAGTGTATGGCATTCAAAGTTATAG
Organism: Ceryle rudis; assembly: GCA_033439905.1. NCBI lineage: Eukaryota > Metazoa > Chordata > Aves > Coraciiformes > Cerylidae > Ceryle > Ceryle rudis. The sequence continues at coordinate 16,940 of JAAGNO010023011.1, read as the reverse complement.
AGAGGTTCTACTACAGAAGAAAATGTGTGAATGTGAGCTTCAAGGGCAGTAAGCAGATCTGTGAAGAAATCATTGCCCTAATGTAAAATTTATAGGAGCTTATTTCCAAGTAGGTAATAGTGTACAGATTCCTCAGGACCAAAGATGAGTTAGAGGAAGATGTCATGCAGGAGGACACTGTAGAAAACAACCCATCAGCTGCTACCCCACGTGACAGAGCCAGAGGCAGCTCCAGAGCCATTAACACAACTGCCTGGGGAGTTTGACAAGGAAAAAGATTCTGACACTGGAATAATATCTGCCAGCACTTGGCATCTGTGTCCCATGACAGCCAACCATCCTCCATTGGTACTGACTCCACTGCTGGAATAAGGAGGAAAAGGAGAGCAATAACAGAGAATTATTGTTTCTCATATGAACTGGCAATTTCCACAGAAATTTAGAACTGGGAGTTGGAAACACAAACCATTTTGCTTATGCATATTATTTTTTTTATTTACAAAAAAAGGTAGTATCAAAAATATGCATTTGAAAAATATTCTGGGAACATTTGATTTTATAGATCTAAAAACATGAGTGACAATAATAATTGAAATAGTATTTTTGCAGGTTTCACAGAGCATACATGACCCCAATCCCTGTGCTAGCACTTGTTGTTAATTTCTAGGGTGACAGTTATTCTTATTTAAGCAAATTGTTTAGTTTTCGTACAGATTTTTCCTGTTTGAAGTCAGATTGACAATCTGAACATCAAACAAAAAGTAGTAGTAAGAAGTGAATCTGGAGGTTCTAATGCACAGAGCACTGATATTTGGGAAACTGGCAGGACCAGAAACATTTTCCATTTTGAGAAGCCCCTTTTCAGCTGACATGTTGCAAGTGTCTGAAGCTTGGACACTGCTCAGTATTCTGTAATGTTTCACTTACAGGGAATACCTCAAACCCATTGGAAATCTGATCACCTGACAGTTTGAAAATTGCAAACTTTGGTTCTGAGTACGTTAAGTATTTTGAATCTTCATCCAGCACTTAATTTCTATGTCAAAGTTTTTCTGGATAGTTTTTCTACAGCTATTGAATCAGGCTGTATGAACTTCCTGAGGGATACAACTTGGTGTTTGTGCCTGTGGTTTCTGATGCATGTGAAAGACTGGTCTAACAGTCATAGGTGCAGCCCCTATGAACTTTTGGTTGAGCAGGTAGTTTCATAAGCTTGTTGTGCTAATATTTTTGTGAAAACAAACAAACAAGGTCAAACAAACAAACAACAAACAAACAAACAAACAAACCCACAAAAATGGCTGTAAATATCCTTTGAGACAATTTGCCATTTTTATCTGAATTCATATATGAATGCCTCTGCAACAGTGACATTTGTCCAGCTCTTGTCATCCCAGTAGGATACAGTCTGAAGAAAGGGAATGCACAGTATTCATCCTCTCTTGAGACAATGTCTTCTTTGCACCTTACATTTTGAAAATGACCCCCCTCTCTGCTCCCAAATACTTTGTCTTATTTGTTGCTCTTTTGCTGATGAAAGAGCTCCCTGCTTGTCATAGCTGCAATTATCATTATGGCTGAACCACTGGTACTGGAAGTAAGAGTTTGGCCCTTGAGAATAGAAGGCTGTAGCCTCTAGCATGTTGTTCCAGTCCACTGGAGTCTTAACTAGACAGCTTTAGTTTTAGCATAAAATCCATATTCCTAACCCTATGAAGGAGTGATGCAGGTTCTGTTTTCTTTTTCCTTCTACCAAAAACATCAAGCAGACCCACAAAAAGTTCATGAGATTAAAGAATGTTTTTCTGTTGGCTATTTGCCTTCACATCTGTGTCATTTACCTGTACCTGTTCACAGGGTGCGGTTCACTCTGTAACAGCAAGAGGTAGTGAGAGAATAACCCTATCCTGAGAGTAAACTGAATAATTTATTATTTAAATGAGATTTCATGAGGTAAAATGATTAATCAAGTACAGCCCCCTTCTGAGTTTTATACATTGTTTCTTCGAAGGCATAAATTTGCTTGCAAATGCTTCTTGATCTACTGTAGGCAGTATTCTTTCTTACATGGTGACAAAACCTAAAGAGGGAGTCAGATATGTGCTCTACAGTACTTGAGAATTTAAGTTAAATCTGTAATTTCCCCCCCCTGCATTTCCTCAGAGAAATTAGCTATTCTATTCACTGCATAAATTTTCAGGTTTTGCTAGCACGACACTCAGGGTGTTGAATTTTTTATGACAAAAATGCTGTAATAATTGTTGAACAGATGTAAGTGTTGGAGAGTGGGCTCTGGCAGACCTCATGAAACCTCTATTAGCAATTTAACCCTGTCATTACTTGAATGAAATGGAAGTAGAAAAGGACAGAGTTTTGAACTGTTTCACAGAGCACAAGGGATTCCCAGGTGGAGGTAAATGGCCTTTAATTAGATGTATTCCTAATGAAAGCAGAGATTTAAAAAAATCCTAATGAGCTCTAACTCCACACTGTAGCACTATTAGGATTTTTGACTGTGATGTGAGGAGCTAACAGTAATTATGGAGAGAGATATCCCAGTCCAGAGATCTGTGCTGTCTGAAATGTTCATAGGACCTAATCCTTCAGTTTTAGGTCAGTCTCTGTAATACACCTCCCCTTCACTGCAGCTGAATTAGCGGATGATGACACGACAAAAATTTTATGTGGAAGAAACTGGAAGAAAAAACAGCAACAAAAAAAAAAGCATTTATGGAAACACCCTTGATTCAATGACTAAAAAGAAAGATGTCATTAGGGATTGCCCAGGAACTTCACTGCAGATTTTTCTAAATCAGAAAATGATATTAAAAGATAATTGCAGACCATCAGCAGCATAGTCACAGGGTAGGGCTAACTGAGGGAACTGCCTGTGGTACCTACCCTACAGATAGAGAATGTCAAAAGAAGATGCTTTTCTGTAGCTTTGTACCTGAAGCAGAGATTTTATGTATTTGTGTGTAGAAATACAGACATATGCAGATACACACTCATACAGGCATCCACATAAACACTCCTTCCTGAAAACATGCACAGATTTAAAACTAATATTGGTAAAGAGTCTTATCTTGAAATAATAACTTATGTTTGCTAGAAGAAAGTAACTATTACTGGTGGAGTTCTAACATCAAATTATCTGTGTGCCTGGTGGGGAGAGTATACATAAAACTGCACCACACATGAGCAACATAAAAGTAGAGGATTGTTTTGAGATACTTTATAATATGCATTGTATTTTGAATTTTTCAGGTTAGTTGATAATGTTGGTATGGTGAATTCCACTTTGCTATTGCAATTTCAGTTAGGAAAGGAGCTAAAAAAACCCCAATAATATGTTAGGATCTAGACCAGAGGTAAATATGCAGAATCCTATCCTGAGTGATATTATCTACCTCAGGAATTAAGTTACTTTTCTCTTTTTTGGCTCAAGTGTATAAAAGACTAAAACTTGTTTGTTTATTTGTGTTAATATATATAAAATCTATGTGTGTGCCTGCTCCATCTGCTTTTGTTTTACATGCCCCTGTGGTGCTTAGTGAGGCATAGGGAACTTTAGTGCAGTGGCTCATAAGTTTATGTACAAAAGAAAGCAAATTATATTCTCGCTCTAATTTATGGTACACATGATAGCATGCATCTATAGGGAAAGGTACTAAAAACCCCCAACATTATTTTGTCCAAAACTGTGTATGTATTACACGTGCTAACTGCACTTCTCTGGAATGGTAATATTTTCAAAGGCTGGAAAGATGTTTGAACATCTGGCTATTTCTTTATACACATTTACCCAACCAGTTATGTTAGTGAGTATAAACAGGTATTTCTGGTGCATCTATGGTTTCAGGAATGTATTCAAACATTCATAAGTGGACTGTTTCAGAGACATAATTTCACAGCTCTGCCCTCTGTGAAGCTTATTTGAAACCTGACATTTTTTTCTACTTCGTTTTGTTGTTTTTTTCTATGCTGTGTTCTCAGAGCCCTTTAAGTGAAACAATCTTAAATAGGAAGCAATGTCCAGCAGAAAAGTAAGATAATGGTCTAGAGAAAATGTCACTAGTGGATTTGATTATGTTTTCAACTTACCTGCTTCCTATTATCTATATAGATATAGCAACTCAAAGAGTTTGTTTTGAGTGATTTATTGGAGAGATACTGTCCTCATCCTTAGAACACAGCCTTTATAGTTATACTTTCTTTTCAGATTTAATGAAAGAATTTCTGCAAGGTGCTCAGTCAAAATGGGGACTATCTGTAGGGTGTCACTCTGTAAAGCTGATGTGACGTTGTCATTATTTATGAAAAAACACATGGAAAACTGGTTCCACAGTTAATTTCACCTCCCCTAGAAGAAAACCCAAAGCCCAAAATGTGACCACTGACATTGTGAGATATCTTGTGACTTAAACAGTTTTGGAAGGTCAGTTCTTAGAAAGGGCTTGTTCATTTTGTTATAATTTTTTAGTCAGTATCGAAATCTGGTCTTTTTTCCAAAGCTTTGAAGAAGCTTTTTATCTCATTCAGACTCCTAGAGAGAACCTTTGCACATATTACAGCTATTTACATTATTTGTTTAAACAAGAAAAATATTTAGGAAAACATGACATGCCTAAAACAGTCTAGCTTAAAATAAGTTGGATACCTGAAGAACAGATTTACAAGTTTGGATTCACTGTTTTTAAAAGTGCTTTTTCCTTCCTGTGATTTCCTGGCCCAGACATAGCTTTGCAACCTGGTGTAAATGCATTGGTCATTGAGCTAAAAATACACAATGTCACACATACTTTCACTCATGCAAAAAAAGAAAAGATGTCTTTGGTAACTATCCTGTAAAACTGGCAGCAGGGAGTATTGCACTTTAGAAGCCTATATAAAAATGTTTTTATTGCTTAGTGCTGCACTGGAAGAGTTAGCAGGAGTTAACATTACTGATATATTGTAATTATTCTTGTTGTCAATAATCAAACATATGAAGAATGTATATGGATAGGAAGGAGCTAAAAAAAAAATTAAAATCTGGTATTTATTATCTGTATTAAGATCAACCTAAGTTCACAGTTGGAAACTGAAAAAATAAAAGGAAGCTGCTAAGCAAACATACTTTCTACTGTGGCAAAGGCTGGATAAGGATAGTAGAAGACAGATGCTGTTGTATGAGGTTATGATGTGAGCAGATGAAGAATGACTTGGTTTTGCTCAAAACAACAGTGCCACACAGATGCAAAGCCAAAACACCACCCCATGCTTCCTAAAGAGGCTTCCAGGTCATTTCTGTTCCCTCAAGTATAGTACTGCACTTGGACACCTGGATGCCAAAACAGCATGTGTGTGCTGGGTTAGTACTCTGGAAATGAACCTTTAGTTAACAGCAGTGTGAAGTGATGGGCAGCATACTTTCTGTAAGGAAGGATGCTGGAATGTGCTACAGGAATAGGGAACAATTAATGAGATGAAGACTTCTTGTCAGTGACACTGAAACCTGAACACTTGTTAAGCAAGTGAGAGGACTGCAGCTATGGGTTGATCATCAGGTGCTCTCAGTAGCAAAATCCAATATCTTATATACTCACAAGCTGGAAGTCAAAGTGAAGTAACACTTCCTTTTCTGAAAAACCTGCATACCCTTTGCTTGAGGAATGAAGAATGGGAACTATGTATGTATAGTATGTTCCTGAGACCAGGTCATTACAAAACTGTAGATTAGAAACTGTAAAACTAAGAGTCCTGAGGAAATGGCACTTAAGTTAATGAAAACTAGAAGACTCCCGTCATAAGTCAGAGAATTAATCTAGAGAAAAAGTTCAAACTTCATTTTAATCATGTCATCTGCTTATAAGGGTTGACTGAATGGTTATTTCAGAAAAAGAATATATTCCCAGAATTTCAGCTGTAATTCAGTCCAGCCTAACTGGAAATTGATCTGCATTTTGAAAAGTTTAGTTACTGATTTTCAGTGTTTATTTTTTCCCTATAGGAACCAAATGAAAGTGGAATTATCACGTGTAAAGCCAAAAGGGGTGTGTGTGTGTGTGTGTGTGTATTAAAAACAAAACCCAAGCTTCGAAGAAGGCCAGTGAATCATATACATGATTGAAGCATGGTATGGAGAAAATCCTACAATCAAGCCCTCTTCCCTGAGACTTTTGGCTCAATATTCTAGTATGAGACCTATTGTCAGACACAGTGTTTGCATTGTTATTTCTATTGGTATGGTCAAAGAAAAGGTCATGTAAGTAAAATTCATTCATTTTTGGTTTGGGAATCTATGATGAGTTCACCATCTCTTTTATTTGCTATGATGTGATGGAACATTTCCATCCAAATGGAATTTTTCCATTGCCAATGCTTCTCATCAGTCATGCACTGACTTTAGACAAAATGCCTCAGTTGATATGGGTTCAAGGGCAAAAAATGATTTATTTTTTTTTCAGTGTATGTGAATCATGCCTTGCCTAAGCTCAGTGGAAACCTAGGGTTGTACTATGTGTAAAGCTCTCTTTGTACTGTTGGAACATGTCTGCATTAGAAGTTTATGTTGCTGTAGTGACAACAGCGTAACTTCACCAGTGCAGGAGTTAGTGTAATTAGCGCTGGGGCCACAACAGCCCTATTGGCTTTATTCATAATGAAGACTAAAGATTGAGCGTTCAAAAGTGCTGAAGTGACTTACAGAGACTTCTGTTGTATCTCAGGTCATGAAGTCATTAATCACTCTTAAACCATGTGTACATGAGGAGATTTTATCCCCACAGTAGTAGTGTAGTCCTATGTCTATACTTATACTACAGAAGAACAGAAGTAGATCCACTATTTCAGATAAGATACTCTATCAGAATTTATTTTTATGGGACTTATCTATATAACATATGCATCCATATTGCAGCAGTTGCACCTCTTGAACTGAAACAGAACAACCCTCTGTGTGAACAAGCACTAGGGGATTTTGATAATCCTGCACTTCAACATTGCTGTTCCTTTTGCCAAGTAGTCAGGATTTTAGATCTGATCACATTTTGTTGATGTTTTTTTCAGGGGGATGAGGGAAGAATCTATAAACCACTAGTGTCTGAAAGAAGATTTGAAATCACACAGCTTACTGGTTACAGACTAACATGCAGTTGGCCACCTCTGTCCTCATGAGCAAATGTTACTCGAGTTACAGGGAATCCATATCAGGTTTCAAGGAAAGGGTGAGTTTGTGAAAGAAGAACATTTTATTTCTACAGGTTACTGTATTTCTGCTAACAATGCTAGAAAAGCAAGATTAGTAGATTAATAGAAAAGCAAATCAGTAGATTTGCTGATATAACTGTTATTTGCAGTGTTTGTATTCAGATGTCCTTTAAAAAGAACCATCAAAATTTACGGATAGTGAGAGTGTGCAAATCAGAACACTTATCTACTTTTTATAGTCAAAAATCAAATTATTCCTTACATTTTTTTCTCAGTTACAGAATATTATATTACAGTGTCTGTAAGTTACTTGCTTTTTTGAGAAACATACATTCCAAAACCAAAATTGAATACCACATCAAGACTTTTTAATATTTTAAAAAATTCTCAGTAATTACATGTCCTACTGTATTGACCTTGTATTGTTCCTAAACCTACCCATGGAGATGGAAAATAGCTCAAATCACAATCAGATTATTAATTAATTACCTTGTCTCCTGTATCTTAAAAATACAGGTCAATAAATGGTATGTTAACCTTTTAAGGTTTTTTTTACCCTAATAAAATAACCAACTTGTTTTGTGACCTGTAATTCTGAATCTGATTGAGTTTTCAATATACTGTAATTCACAGATTTTCTCCCCTCTAGCACTAGGTTTGTATCTGTCACATGGTTTTCAGTGTTCCTAATGAGCTGTTAACAAGCTGTCAATTACCTATGCAAATGAGGCAAGCAGAAATGGAGGGGTTGTTATACCTAGAGTTAAAGTGTGCTACCTCGGATTGTTACGAAATAAATCATTTCAGTTTTAATAGCCGTCTGTGCCCATGTGGCTTGTGTCATGTAGGCACTTTTTCATTATATTATTTACCCAGCAACAAAATTCTGCAGGGGACTTCGGGGGTGATTAAAAAGTTGTGGGGGAGGGGAACTTGCACAAGCAGCTTCATTCTTTCCTGGTTTGCACCTTCTGCTCTTCATAAGTCCAGGCTACAAGGCTACAAGCTGTTAGGTGCTCTTAGCCTTGTTGAAATCAATGACAATTCAGGAGTGTAGGCCTGATCCTGACAGAATATTTAACAAATGTCCTTGCCGAGGTAGGTAATGGAACCTCACGAGTACATAAAGAGTTGAAATCTTGAATTTTGGAGAGCAGGGTATATTTTATATATGTACACTCAGTCTCCTAAGATCTTTCTACAGAAAGGCCTGTCAGGAGAAATCTTGCACTTTTATTTATATTACCTCTTAGAAATTCTTTCCCCCTTGCTAAAGTCAATGAAATTTTGCCTTTAAATTTTCTTTCTCTTTGCTTTAACTTGTAATTGATGCTTACTGCAAAACATTTTCTGATACTTTGTATGAAGAATGTTATATAAAATGAAATTGCATTGTATTTATGACCAGCACTATAGTAATGGTCTATCAGTGTTTCCATTATAAGCCCCTGTTGTTGAGGGCTTTAAAACTCGCCCATAAAAATTCACTCATGACTACAGCATGGTCTACAAAGGATAAACAAATACCTTTGGCTATTTATGAGTTAGAATAAGTGGAATCAAGAATTGAAATTAGACTTTTAGAGGTTTCCTCTCATTTTTGTGTGTGTTTGTATATGTGTTTTAAAAGATGGGTCAGAAGCACTTAGAAAGTCTTATCAAAAAGCACCTAGAAAAATTAATGAATTGTATTGTTTTGGTCCAGCCCATACCTCATTAAGGGTGCTTGTTAAATCTTCTGTCAGAATCAAGCTTAAACTCTGCCACTGTCATTGATTTCAACAGGGGTAGGTTACCTGACAGCTGCTAGCCCCAGCCCAGGAAGAACAGAAAGGGAAAAACAGGAAAAAATGAAGTTGCTTGTGTGAGTTCCCCTTCCTCGTAACTTTTTATAAAGTCTGCTGCAGCATTTTATTGTTGGATAATTTTCACACTTGGTTAACTCAGCTAAAAGGTCATTGACATATGTACTTTTCTTTTGTCTTTATGTCCATTATGTTTAAGGTTCAAGGACCTGACATTGTGCACACTGAAGCCAGGAAGCTTGATGTGAAGCAGAGAGAACTGTTCTGGTAGTAAGCCAGAAAGAGAGGAATTTGAGAGATATAACGACATGAAAACCAGTAAATAGAAATTAATTAAATAAAAATCAAGAATATCTTTTTAGATGGGTTAAACCCTAAAGAAACAGTCTGGGAGGGAATTAGTAGGCTAAATCTTTCACCGATTAGTCCTGATGGAAGCTTTCTGGTCAAAATGTCAGTGGTAACTTTCTTTTCTGCTGGTATGTACAATAATCCTTTTGTTCCATCTGCAAACACTAGGGGGTAAATTTTTTAGCGTGATGCTTAGGGATTTAGCTGTAGGACTCCCATTAACGATAATGGGAATCATGTAGCTTGAGCACTCTGCATCGTGCTGAATATTTACCCCTCAGTTCAGAGCTCTCTCTCGTTGAATTTTTAATTATATTTACAGATAAATTCCATAACCAAATATCATCAGCTCTCAAGCAGATTGTTTTATTAAAAGGTGCAGATTTCCAACTTCATTTTGAGCTGCAACCTACAGTGATTGGTTTAGCAGCTGAGTAATTTTTTTTAAGTGTCTATTTAATAATGCTTGATTTGTCAGCTTCAGAACATTTGGGAGACAATAAATATTAGAACACATCCCACCCTGTGTGAATGTGCTAGGGAAGTGCAAAACATGAATATTCTACCCTGTACTGAGCTTTCAAAGGGTGTGTCATGATACAGCTTCTCTATAAGCTCCCTCTGAGGGGAATTACTTCTGAATAAATGTGTGGTTACAATGACTAGTAGTATACAAATATTCGACATTGATATGACATAACCATGCAAACCTCATGAGGTTTAGCAAGGCCAAGACCAAAGTTGGGTTGGGTCAATCCAAGCATAAATACACAATAGGTAGAGAACAGATTGAGAGCAGCTCTCAGTATTGGGTATCACTGGGAGTATTGGTGGATGAAAAACTAAGTATGAACCGGCAATGTGTGCTTGTGTCCAGAAAGCCAATTGCATTCTGGGTTGAGCATGACCAGGGGAGGGAGGTGACTCTGCCCCTCTACTCTGCTCTAGTGAGACCCCACCAGGAGTTCTGTGTTCAGCTATGGTGTCCCCATCATAAGAAAGACATGGACCTCCTTGCATGGGTCCATAGGAGGGCTACAAAGACGATCAGAGAGCTGGAACACCTCTTCTGTGAGAACAAGCTGAGAGAGTTGGGATTGTTCAGTCTGGGGAAGAGAAAGCTCTGGGGACACCTTATAGTGGCCTTCCAGTACTTTAAGGGGGCCTAAAAGAAAGATGGGAGTGTAGTGATAGGATGAGGGGTAATAGTTTTAAACAGAAAGAGGATGGATTTAGATTAGATATTAGGAATAATTTCTTTGCTGTGAGGGTGGTGAGACACTGAAACAGGTTGCCCAGAAAAGTTGTGGATGCCCGCTCTCTAGAAATGTTGCAGGCCAGACCGAATGGGACTTTGAGCAACCTGATCAAGTGGGAAATGTCCCTGCACTTGGCAGGGGAGTTGGAACTAGATGATCTTTCAGGTCCCTTCCAAACCAAACCATTCTGTGAATTCTGTGATTCTATGACATAGGCTGTATAGTTTTATTTACATTTGTGAAGATAAATGCTAAGTGTAAAAAAAGTTAGGTGATTTGCCCAAGGACAAAAAGTTAATGTAAGAGAGCATATTAAAAACCAAGAGTCCCTTGCTTCTGTGCTCTATAGCCTATACTTACACCAAAATATAACACCAGTATAAGCAAATACAGAAGAGATGGTACTCATATTGATCTGTTTAGCTCCTCCCTAAGGCACACTTACAGTTGCTTTTGCAGCTTTTAATTCCTGAAATAGCTACAACCAGCTCTGCTGTGACCCTGTTGAAGTGACCTGTGAAGTGATAATGATTTTGCTGGTGTAGTTCATGTTTGTCTATCTTGCTTGTACAACAGACATGTTCTTTGTTTTAAGATATGGGTGAGGTTAATCTGTCTTTCCAGCTGTTTTGTAAAGGAGAATTAAGTCTGCTTAGCTACTCATGGAAGTCTGTGGTGTAGCTGGGGTTTTTTTGGTGCACCTATTCTATGGGTCCCCTTGTCAGTCCTTAGCTGGTGTCGGCAAAAAGTGTTAAGAATAAGAGCACAAATTGTAACATCCTTTTAGTTCCACTCATGATTAATACGTTTCATGTGTCACTTTGTCTTGCACCAGAAGACTGGACTGACACAGAGCAATGCCAAGATCAAAAAAGCCCAAAGGCATTTTGACTGAGCCTTGCTGTTGCCTCCAGTTTCTTCCAATATGACAATTATTTGTCCTCAGTTGAAACAGCCATTTCAAAATGGGTTCCCATAAAAGCCTGCCTTCACATGACATTGTCTCTGAAGATCTTTTGGTATTCTATAAATGGACCCAAGAAATTGATAAAGTTTCTGCATCGATCAATGAGCAAGAACTGCCCTCATGTGGAAGTGCATGCTTTGACTGCTTTGGGAAGCGTGATGTTTTCTGTGGAGGTGCTAACTGCATTCAAGCAATGGACTTGAGAACAGAGACCCGCCCAGGGTACATTTTTACTTAATCCTTTTGACTGATTCATATGGCAACCACCAAAGTTCAGATAAAACACATAGAACTTCCTTGCCCTTTCCAGTATACTAATGGTGTGTTAACCAGTGATGCAGCACCTCCATGTGCTCCCAGAGTTCACATTTGAAGTCCCACAGTTCCCTTCCCTGGAGAAGCAGAACTGGAGGACCAACCATTTGAATTTGGTAGAATACAACTGAACACCCATCTCCACCCATGGCAGCAGTCTTGGATCAGGATTGAGTCCCTCTTTAAGACAGTGGAAATCCCCATTATGGTTGATAGCTTGAGATCAAACCAGAACGTCCTTTTGAAAAAAAAATTAATAGTGATCAGTCTCTCCTCCTGATGCTGGTGACTGACAGTAGAAGACAATGGGAGAACCTTTGCAGTATTTTCCCCAAGAAAACTTTTTTTTGGTATGCTAATCTTATAACTGAATATATACGCTAATCTGGTATTCATATCTCTGCCCTCAGTAATCATCAGCCCATCTCTAATGTTTCTTTTGTTCAGAAAAGGTAAACTCTTCTCACTTTTCAGTAGCAGATTGCACAAAGGGAACTTCATGGTGTATATTACACTCACAAAGCAGTTTTCTCCATCTTGCAATCACTTTAAAAAAGAAAAAAAAAAAAGAAAAAGAGCTTTCTTCTTATCTCATCTTCCTTCCTGCATGAATGTCTGAGATAATCAATGAAGTTCCTGTGTAGAGAATAAATTGAGCTCGAATGTCTCCTCTTAAACTGTACAATCAAAGAAAGAGGAGGTTTTTACTGATGATTTTGATATTCAGTTTAACTTTCTTCACCAGGCTGTCAGCTCAGTGAAAGTGAGGTCAATCTGACCACACTCTTCCTAAAGGATCCTCTTCTGAACCATCTACTTGAGTACACATCTCCTTACAAATCAATGGCAGAATCGAGAGGTATGTACTTTGCCCAGAAACCTGGGGGCTGATTGTCCTCTGCCATGCATTTGATGAAGCCATTTAGGTGAGTGCACCATGGGTGTAAGACAGTGCATGTTAACAGGAGTAGTGTTTAACATCTGCATCCCAGTGCTGTAAATGCCCATCTGAAGATGTAGGACAACAGAGATGCAGACCAGTCCTACAATGCAAGGAGTTTCAGATCATGGCAAGTGTGTGGGGATATGGGCACTCACACACATACAAAAAAACTGTTTCTGTGAAAAGATGGTAAATGAGTGACAACTTTAAGATTCTGGAGTGGCTGATTCAGAAATCTGGGGTTTTTACATGGAGACAAAATACCAAGGAAAGTATAGGACCTTACAGAGACTAAGAAATCTGCCCTTCCTTCTCCCCATATAATTTCTTGGCCAGTAGCACTTGCTGAAAGCTCTGGGGTAGAGGCTGTTGTTCTCTTGTGAAGTTATAGCATGGTAGGGCTGTTGCACAAGAGCAACACAAGTAAGTGTAATGAATGTGATTAAAAAGTACCTAAACATTACTTTGCTAAATTGTCCAGATCCAGCCACATTTGTCAAGAGAGAAAAGCAGTGTTTGAACCAATTCAGATCTGTATCTAGGGTTATTGCCCTCAGACACTTACCAGTATGGCATTTTCCTGCTCGAGATGTGAAGGGAGGAACAAAACTCAAGGGCAGATCTGAAGTGCCAGAAAACTGGTTAGCTTGAGTTCACTTACATCCAGTGTCACTAAATGTATGCCTTGCACTTAGGTGTGCAAGGTTTCATTGGTGAATCAGTTAATGTGTTCATGGACAAACCCTTATTCCTTATCCTCCCCTTTTCCTCCTATAAGTTCTCTTCTGAACTTGTCTGTATCCTGATGTGAAATTAAGTGGTATGTATGAGAATAAAAGCATTACTTCCTAGGTAATATCCATTATGTTGCTCTTGATTAGCTCTCGATTTTAGGAGTGCATTACTACATTATTTCTTTTGTGCCAACCTTATTCCATCAAGGCCAGTGCTGGCTTACTCAGTTGTATCAATGATTTTTTCTAAGGTAGCCTAGACAATATGTTTAAATATATATTATAATATGTGATTTTTAAATCAGCCTTGTAAATGTATTCCAAAGATTTTGCAGCTCTTCAGACAAATCCTATTGCCCATATTTTCTATGATGATTGCTGATTAGTAGAAAACAAATGAAGATGTGATTTTTATAGACATAAAAATGATCAGCTAAGTGAACACAATCCTTTTGGAAGCTGAGGAATGAGAATTTTGTTTTGATCCATATTGTAGAAAGCTTTTCAAGTTGTCTTGTAAAAGAAGTAACAAAATACATTAAATAATTTTGGAATTGTATGTATTACAATACTGAAGTGTCAAAACGTTAAATGTGATTTGAAACATATTTTCACTTATTCTGAAATACAATTTTTTTAGCTGAATAAATTAGTTAGAGTTTATTCCTTCAATTTTAAGAGAAATAATGCTACTTTTGTGTTTTATTAATGTAATTTTAGACAGCTAAGATCACATTTCCATTCTAGAAGCATTACAATATTTTAAAATAATATTTATATACAGGAACATTTTAAAGTTGTTTTTTGGTTTTAAATTATTTCTTACCATGCTTATGTTCTTCCCAGCAAAAGTTGTCAATGCCGCAGTACTTTTAAAATTCTTTCGTATCTCATATTAGCAGCGAATTATGTTAACGTACAGTTGTTTTTCTTAGCAATGTGTCTTGTATAGTCAAACTTTCTATGAGTGGTGAGTGATGTTCCTTAACCTAAACAGTCTTAAGCCAAATACAGGGCACAGCCTGATCCACACTGGGTATGTAGCCAATCACAGCCTGATCCAGACTGGGTATGTAGCCATTCTGTCATTTACAAGCAGAGGGCAAGGCTGTTATGTAACTCAGCACAATTTGGAAAGAAGTGTAGTACTCTCAGCTTCAGCTGCACCATTTACAGCTGCATGGGGATTGTTCTGGTTTGTGCTAGATAACCTGGAGTGTATACTGTAGCAAGTGGGCAAAGCTGTAGCACTTCATATGTTCCTACAGAGAAAAGCGCTGCCATCACCCTGCAGGGCAGGAGTGCCCTGTCCCAGCTGAGGTTGCCTTGTCTGGCTTACCTTACGCTTGTTTGGTGCACACAGGCATAGGAGAGGTGGTATTTTTGAGTGGCCATATTAAACAAAGCTGAACTGAGGATGTGCAGGACTTGGGCATGATTCCCTGTTGCCAGACATGCTCCGCCCTTCGAGCCTAAGCAGGAAAAGCTTAGGAAGTTCCCTGCAGTCAGAGTCCTGACCTCTTGCTATAACCACTCAGCTGGCCCAGGTGCTTTTGTTTCTGTTGGGGATACCTTTCTACTCAAAGGTAGCTCTCACTTGCCTTTTCACACTAAATTTGCACAGTTTCATTGTATACTAGCCAAAATGATGCTTCATGTTTATTTAAGAGATGAAGCTTAACAACAGAATTGTATGCAAGACAAAAGAGAAAGAAGGATAGAAGGAGAGATGTTGGTAGGGATAGATGAAGAGCAGGAGGCATCCAGAATGTTTATCAGAAATACCAAGCTGAAGGGCATGTAAATCCAGTTAACAGCTTGAAAACAGGTAGCCACATTAAAGGAAGTGGAAATAAAGTCAATTAGTAGCAGGAGGCATTAGTTGGGGGCATCAGCTGGTGAACAGTAACTAATTAGATATAGTCTAATCACTTAGTTTGTCTATTTGATTACCAAATTGAGGTCCAAACACTGCTCCTTCCAGGGAAATCACTTCAGAAAAGAGGGTAGGTGGAATCTTCATGAGATCTGATCCATTCCTTAATTGAAATTAGTTTAAAATAGCTGTAACACGTGTGATGTGACTCCAGCCACACCCCCAAAGTAACAGAATGTAATGGCAAGGGTTGGATGAAAGAACTGTCCATTGTAAGTGAAGATCAGGTTAGTGACCTTCTGATGAACCTGAAAGTGCACAAGTCCGTGGGACCCGATGGGATACACCCATGGGTGCTGAGGGAACTGGCGAATGAGGTTGCTGAGCCACTATCTATTATATTCCAAAAGTCATGGCATTCCAGTGCAGTCCCCACTGACTGGAAAAGTGGAAATATAATCCCCATCTTCAAAAAGGGAAAGGTGGATGAACCTGGGAACTATAGGCCAGTCATTCTCACCAATGTGCCTGGTAAGATCATGGAGTGAATCCTCCTGGAGGCACTACTGAGGCAGATGAATAACGATAAAGTGATTGGCTTCAACCAGCATGGCTTCACCAAGGGCAAATCATGCCTGACTAACCTGGTAGCATTCTATGAGAAGGTCACAACATCAATAGATGGGGGTAGAGCCACTGACATCATTTACCTGGACCTGAGTAAGGCCTTTGACACTGTCCTACATGACATTCTGGTCTCCAAGCTGGTGAAAAATGGATTTGATGGATGGACAATTCAGTGGATAAAGAACTGGCTTGTTGGCTGCTCCCAAAGAGTGGTGGTCAATGGGTAGGTATCCAAGTGGAGACCACTGACAAGCGGAGTCCCTCAAGGATCAGTACTGGGACCAGTCTTGTTTAACATTTTCGTCAGCGACAGGGACAGTGGCATTGAGTGCACACTCAGCAAGTTTTCTGATGACACCAAGCTGTGTGGGACGGCTGACACACTGGAGGGAAGGGATGTCATTCAGAGGGACCTTGACAGGCTAGAGAGGTGGGCCCATGCCAACCTCATGAAGTTCAACAAGGCCAAATGCAAGGTCCTTCATCTGGGTCGGAGCAATCCCAAGCACCAATAGAGGCTGGGCAGTGACATGCAGAATCAATCTCTCCAACCCGAGATAGTGACTGGCTTGAGAGCAGCCTTGAAGAAAAGGACTTGGGAGTACTGGTGGATGAGAAGCTCAACATGAGCCAGCAGTGTGCTCTTGCAGCTCAGAAAGCCAATCGTGTCCTGGGCTGCATCAAGGGAAGCGTGGCTAGCAGGTCGAGGGAGGTGATTCTCCCCCTCTACTCCACTCTCGTGAGACCTCACCTGGAGTATTGCGTCCAGTTATGGAACCCCTATTGCAAGAAGGATATGGATGTGCTGGAACGTGTCCAGAGAAGGGCCATGAGGATGATCAGAGGGCTGGAGCACCTCTCCTATGAGGACA
>JAAGNO010023009.1:0-20740 GCA_033439905.1 Ceryle rudis | reverse complement strand
TCCCCTCTTTCCCGCCCCCCCCCCCCTCCCCACAAAAAGAGGCGCCCCCCCAAGTTGTTCTTTATTTCCCCCCCCCCCCCCCCCCCCCCCCCCCCCCCCCCCCCCCACTGTTTCGTGTGCCTCTGCAAAAGGGTCAGAGATCCCCGGCCATAGCTCATCGCTCCCGCTGCACCTCAGGCGAGGTTGCCCCCAGTGTAAGCTACACCTGCAAGCTTCGGGAGGATGCAGGAGTTGCTCTGGTGCGGCCATACATTCCCAGTTGTTCCCCATGCAGCCGTATGTTGCCGGTTGCTCCCTAAGCTTGACAGACACAGGTGATCTATGGACATAGCTTAGGAGGACAGGGTACCCACTATATGCCTTAGGAGGATTAGTGAGGCACCTGTCTCAGCCATGCTCCAATTCTTTTAATTTAAGGAAAAACAATACACAGGTTCCCCAGGTGTCTTCTGATTGTGGTGACAGCCAAGGGTAGCGCCTTCCTTACTTGGGCTTTGCATCCCAGCAAGTTACTAGAAGCTGGAGACGTTCTTCCCACAGCAGTTCACAGCCACGGTGCTTAGGGACGGATGGCCAAGAGAAGCATTGCTTCTCCACAGTGACTGGTTTGGGAGAAACACGGCAGCTCCTCCCCTACCAGCTCTCCCCTAGGGTGCTGGTGGAGAGCGAGGCACCACTCCAGCCTGATCCCTGCCAGCAGGTCACACGCAGATGAACTCACACCGGGGGAAGCACTTGCCTGCTGCAGCCCGGGCCACTCGCTCATCTTCCCACAACATGGCCTGGCCCCACTCGCAGGGACATGCCTTGGCCCCGCGGTAACAGATGGGCATGGAAGGGACCGCATCCAGACCTCCTGCTGCTCAGCAGAGCAATGGGAAGAGCAGGGCCCAGCAGTGCCTGTGGGATGTCAGTGCTGGTCCATGGCCCTTCCTGGAGGGATGGGTGCCGCTCCTCAGTATTCCCAAGGAATTGCCCAGCTTAGGGCTCTAAGAAGTGTACATGTGGTGTGCAGCTGGTTCACACACCTTCTCTCCTTAAATTCTCATCAGGAAAAAAAAAAAAAAATTCCGATAGACCCATGGCCAGGAGAAGCAGCAGCAAAACTTCCCTCAGGCTCTCCCCTAAAAACCAAACAGCCAGAAAGTACTGGGTGAGCTTTTTCCTTACTTTCACATGAGCAAAAAGCTCAGGGAGGGCTTCTGCGGACTTCAGCCTCCCCCAGCCTCGCGCCAGGACAGTTCTCATGTGGGTTTCAGCTTAGGAGGGGTGTGGGGTGTTGTACGGCAAGTCCTAACGGGCACTTTGTTCTCTTTTCTCACAGGGCTTTGAATCCATAGTCCATTTTCTCCTACTGTGGCCAGGCAGGGCCATCCCCCAGGCAACGCCTAGAAAAGCAAAGCCCCCCTCGGAGTGGACAAAAGATGTGGCTGTGTTTTTCTTTTTGGTACGAGGAGTCATGGCACCAGCTGTTTTGGTTTTATTATTTTTTAAAAAAGTGCTCTCTATCTTATATATATTATATATACAAACACTCACCAAGACAAGGGACAGTGCTTTTCCAAGAGACTGATGAAGCCAGCTGTATAATGTTGCTGTTTGTAAATTCATGTCATGCATAAATGTATTTATGTTGTAAAGCTATTTATATATTGTTTATAAAGAGATATTTATAAAAAAAAAATTATTTATGTAACTAAATGAAAAAAAGTCAAGCATTGCAACATTTTTTGTCCTAAGTAGTTGGAAAACTTAAAAAAAACCATTCCATGTGGCATTTTGTAACCTGTCTTTATTTATCAAATTCACATACAATTTAAATGTCAGATTGATTGATTTTTACAGAGTTAAAGAAGAAATTATTCGGGTTTTTTAGAAAAGCCAGGAGCAAGAGAAAGTCCAGCTGGTATTTTAAGCTTTGATCCTGTATGCAAAAGTAAACCTGCGCCCAACCCTGTGATGCTTTGAGGGACCAAATCCTGCCGGGTGCTGTGTGCAGCTGCCAGCCTCTGCGGAACCCCGCTGAGCTCCCTTCGAGAGCGTGCGGCCTTGGGCAACTTGTCTATCACCCAGACCCTGAATGGCACCCCTGGAAATGTTTGGCCTGGGCGCCCTTTAACTGCTTCCAGCCTGCGGGTCTGGGTCCAAATTTCACCCTGTAACTGTGGCTGTGTCACCAGGTGCCCTGTGGAGATGCAGTCCCTGCTGACAGAAACAAAGAGGCCGTGCTGGATCTGGTCCCCGGCTGCGCTCGTGGGAGCGGAGCTCTATGCCAGAGGCGCTGTTATTCAAGGATCCAGCAGCTCGCTCAGTATCTTGTTGATAGTCCCATCCGCCAGACTTTCATCGCTAAGCTGTAAAGTCCCTTCCTCCAGCAGAGATTTATTTAACTGTGCCTGGGACAACACATAGACAGACCAAAACATACCGAGGGCTGCCTGGTAAGGATTCACGGACACAGCTGTTGCTACAGCTTCTTGCTATGTAAAGTGCATGAAATAAATCGTTAAAATGACTCGGAGCTTTAAAGGAAACGGCAAGTGAGGGGGTGGGGAGTGCAGCAAACACACAAACTCCTGCATGAAGGCTCTTTGGTCTCATTCTTCAAAGAGGCCTTAGAAAAAAAAAAAAAAAGAGTGGCAGGCACCCAGCCCAGCCGTGACGGGAGTCACAAATTATGCCCTGACCATTGTAGTGGGCTGGGAGACAACGAGCATTATGTTCTGCTGGGCTCCAGTGCCTAGGACAGGGCAAAAAGAAAGTCACCAAGACCTAAAGGCAAAGAGATCTTTTTCCTTAGCAACGACCAGGAAACCATAGAAACCTCCAGACAGATTCTCCCCAACTATTAGAGAACATTAGGTTTACAGAACAAGAGGATTCATCCAAGCACCCGACAGCTCAATCAGGTCAGGAGTGCGCATGTGACACTTCTAGCTTTGTAAGAGCACAGCCTCTGTCAGACACAGGTACCCACCTCATGGTGCCCAGAGTCCAGACGGATGGGGAGCAGCAGCTGACGGACCACATAAGAAGTTGCTTATGGGGAATGAAATCAAGACCCTGAGGGGAAAGCAGGACAGGCAGCTGGCAGCTCATGCCCTGCCTGAGGGTTGGCTAGAGCCCTCCAGAGATGTTCATAGGTACTGACAAGCCAGTGTCAGGCCTCTCTGAGGCAAAGACACCAGGGAAGGTCACCCTACTGGTTCTGCACACCTTTAGAGGGAAGAAGGGGCTGTATTAGGAGCTCCTAGAGATGCCCATCAGAGGGGAGTGTCCACTGTCACCCAGCAAACCTAAGGGACAATAAGTAATCACTCACTGTGCAGACCTTGCACACCAGGTCTGAACAGTGTCATAAGGAGATAATACTGCAGGTCCTCCTCAGGGTCCTGGTCCTTGAGCATGAAGCCAGAATAGTGACCACACCACAGTACCAGGCTGGGACCAAGGTGGGGCCAATTCCCCTTCTAGCTTTGGCTTTTTGCCAGAGGTGGAATGAAACCATCTGCCTAGTAACAGAGCCTCTCCTCAACAGAGCGGTGGGAAATCAGTACCAAATATTTGACCATCTATTTGGTGCACAACCTGAGCTTAGGCTGGGGGAGATCCCAGAGATCCCAGATCAGGGTCATGTACAGTCTGGATTCCTGTTTCTCCTCTGCAGTGCACTCTGAGGGAAAAAGCACAGCCCCACATCACAGGTTCCTTCTGTCCACTGAGCTTCCTGGAAAAGAGCAAGCCCAAGGAAAAGGACAAAACTGCACTGCAAAAAGAGACTCGTTTGGCAGAAGGAGAGTGATGAGAGCGAGAGCTCCCTGTGCAGAGGGAGGGGAGAACAGCTTCGCTCCTCACTTTGCTGCTTCTGCTCTGCTCAGGGATAAGTCACCCTGTCCCTTGGCACACTGGTTTGCCACCCGCAGGACAGGAACATTGTGAGGGTGTGAGCTGATGTGCAAGAGAGAAGGCAGCACTCAGGAGTGAAAGAGCACTTGGGAAAACTTTCAGATCCACTCAGTGTTAGCACCCATGTGGCACAGCCAGACTGGTGGGTCTGATGGGCAGACAGTGGCTGGTGTTGCGAGGAGGGCACTGATACGCACCTTCCCCAGTTTGGTGGACAGGCCAGAATGGGAAACAGCTCATTAGAGCACAGCAAGTACCTGATAAGGCCACAACAAGGTGTCTCTGACAGGGGCGCAGTAGGAAACAAGGCCAGCAGGAAAGAGAGGGGCCACAGGAATCTAATTAAGAGTGAAGGAGGCATCACGTGCAGCAGAAACAAATTGATCTCATGTCACTGCCTCCCTTGCAGGCCAGCTAGGTCAAATCCTCACAATATACAGCAAAAGGATCCAGAGCCAGCACTGAGAAACTACCTTGTGACACGCCAGACCAGAGACAGCATAACTGAACAGCAAGAGCTGTCCTGGATGCAAGCTGCAGGCTCGGGGGGGTGCCATCTGACATCTCAAGAGCAGGCTTAGGAAATAGTGTCTAGCTAAGGTGTATACACACACCTGGAAGTGAGGGTGGCAGGAGACCCAAGCTCCTCTGTCCACACTCTGGTCAAACCAGCACCTAGACATTTCCCATGCTACCAGCTGAAGGAACGGTAGCCATGTTCAGCTTCCAAGTGGGAGCACGTGTGACACAACACAGGAACAGCCTTGATTTACCCTCTCCAGGAGATACTCCTAGCATGAAAGTGGACAAGAGCTTCCTCCAGTGCTGTTGTAAAGTGCATTGCAAAGTCCAAACAGGCTGGAGCAGACCCTGGAGCTCCCACAACAGGGACACAGTTGCCCTCTAACCTGTGGGAAATCAGCTGTTCCCGTGGCCCGCTTTGCATGTTTTTCCCTGGTACCATTAATGCAACTTTTCCAAGGTATTTATTGCTGAAGGGTTACAAAGCCCTGCTCAGGTGACAGCAAATCCCAAATCAATGAAGAAAAAGAAAAGCCCAGAGCCCCAGAGCAGGAAAGCAGTGGAATTTTCCATCTGAAAAGGGACTCAAGGCATTGAGTAGGGACTGCCGGGGGCAGCAGCTCACATGCCCCTGCACTTGCTCTAGGACTTCTCCAAGCATGGGCTGCTTCCCTCAGAATGCAGAAGAACAAAGGGAAGGGATCACAGGGCAGCTTCCAGAGGGAGCCTGCACATGACACAAGCTCGAATTGAAAACAAGAAGGGAATTGAATTCAGGCCCCTTCCTGTCAGTCAGTAACTAACCTTGTCAGAAGGGATGGCAGAGCTAACCGAATCAGGCAATTCATTAGGTTGGGGCACACAGCAAAAGCCCACACTCTCTGGAGCAGAACTACAGTGAAAATCCAGGGTAATGAGTTGCAAACTGCCTTTGTAAATGACACTTCTGCAGTGACTCTGGCAGGCTGGGAAAAGAGCTAATAGGAAAATCATTAGGTAGCATCCCTTTGATATTGTTGAAAACAGCGCAGGCTATTTTTCCTGCCCCCTCCATAATTAACCTGGCATATTACCCATAATACTCCAGGCTGCTATTCCCACGGTGGACCATCTTATTTGCATCAGGGGAAAAGAAGGGTATGGTACACAGGAGAAAGGGGACTTCTAGAAAAGCTGAAAAAGCTTTAAGATTCCCCCACTCCTGTATGCACACATCTTCAATTCCCTCAGCAAGGAGCCTCTGCTCAGCCAGGAGACCAAAGCACTTTACAAACCTGTCACAAAGTCAGCCCAGAAGAGAGAGGCTGTCCTGGGAAACGCAGCTGCAGAGGAGCCCATTTGCCCAAGGTTGCTTTCTGCAGCTGTAGCAGAGCTGGAATAGGACAGAGCTCTGCCCATTACTTTTAACACCGTCCTTGTCCTTGATTTCCATTACACTAAACCAGGCAACAGCCTGAGCCTCCCTAGATGCAGAACAGCTCTGAGGAACAATGCCTACCCACCTGGCTTGTCTGCCAGCAAGGAGAGGTGTCATCTCACAATCATGATGTAAAACGAATAGCATCACAGCTGGCAGGTCATCCTGTAGGAACTGGTGCTCTCTAACAGCTGTGAAGGTGACAATGAAACACCAAGAGGTTACTTATTGCATCAGCCTTAGGACTGCACTTATCATGAGACAGCAATTGAAACATTAGGGCTGGCAAGATAAACAGCATCTTCATGAAGAGTCTGGAGGGCTAGACAGCACTACCACCAAAACTTCATAGCCATGAAGATACAGCACCTTGGTCAGACAAGCACAAAATGCTGGCCAAAAGGCTGATCTCTGATGGAGTGAGGCTTCACATACCCACCACAGTCAGCTCTTCTGGAAACACAGAGGTATTATGTGTGCACAAGCATTTAGAAAATACCCTAATGATATAGTGATTCACAAGCCTCTATAGGAGACCTGGAGCTGTGGAAAGGTGTTCTATCTTCTACTAAAATTACACAAAGCAAGGACTACTGGCACAAATTCTTTTGTGCTCTGTAGGGAAACACACATATCAGGACTGTTAAATGACCTTATGGCATCCTACCACTACTACTTCTACTACCTAGAACTTCCATTGTGTGTGTTCATTCGCTAGAGCGAGGACACCTTTTCTTCTTGACAAAAAGCCACAGTCAAGCTATATCAGAGATGGAGCTACCACCATGGTGCCGCTAAGAAGAAGGGTGCAGGGCAGGCGGAGGGGTAAATACGCACTCTCTTTACAGTACACCTCTCCAGCTTCAGCCACTTACCTCTGGTAGCTCTGTGGTAGGGCCAAGCTTGATGAAATATCAGCAAAATGTCAACAGTCCCTGAGAGACACCGACCTTCACCACGGAGCAGAGTGAAACAATGACATATTTCTAAAAACTCTGCCGAGAAATTCAATCAGACTGTCAGGTTAAAATTCCACAATAAAAATACAAGCTTGAGGTTACAAGTAGGAACTGAGATCATTCTAAACTTTAATTTACCCTTCTTGACGCCCCTGGGTTACTCTCTCACAGATTACACAAAAATAAACTAGACAGATTCAGGTTTTGGTTCTGTTGCATTAGGTCAGATGCTATAAAGGACTTGAGGATCAGGGGGGACAGACCAACAGAAAACTTTGTCTGGGAGTAGGTGCCAGAGATCTGGCTTGCTGGGTCCATATACTTGAGAGGCAGGTTCTTTAATTTCTTCATTTCCCCATCATTCAGAAGAGCAAGGAGCAATGCTGTTTATCTCCATTGCAAAGTTTGCAACAGGCTCAGCTCCTGTAGTAACAAACAGCAGCACCAACACACCCAGGAGTGCCTGAGCTTTGGCTGTTACCCCAGCGGGAGGTGGGCTTTATGTGGGTTGCAAAATCGGAGGCCTCTCCAAACAGCTTAGATGCAGTCATATAAACCAGTAGAGAAACTTTAGGAAAAGTCTGGTTTACCCACGTGACTCTAATACAGCTATCAAAGTGGATGGCACTCTCCCTTCTGCCTCACCCGCAACAAGCAATCCCAAACTCCTTTTTGCGCACATGCACACAATACATTTTGCCCTCATAAGATAAGCAGATAACCAAAACCACCCTCTGGGTTCTGTATCATTTTCCATTCTCCCAGGAACAGAAAGCTCTTCAAAAAAGACGAACTTTACAGGGCTGGTGGAAAAACGGCCATCTCTCATCACCACTCTTCTCTGGAAACAAAACCTTCCCTTTCTCCAGCTTCACCCTGCAGAGAAGCTCTGCAGGTCCTACTCCTGTAGCTAATCCATGGAGACCTGCAAGCCTGTGTACAGCTCCACAAACACCCACAGGACTTCAGAAGTCTGCACAAGACTAATCGCAGGATGGCTCTCAAATCTCAACACAGGAGGGTCTGTCAGCACTGCTGATTTCCCTCCCTGCTCTCAAGAGAACACTAAACTAGCATTCAACTTATCTATGGAGGTGAGGAGGGAAGTAAAAGAACAATAACTTTCAAGTCAAAAACTTCCCCCCACCCCACCCCCCCCCCCGTAAAAAGATCAACATCAGCACAGTTTTATGATGTTCCAGAACTGCTTGATGTTAGCTGGTATCAACTGAGTCACAGCAGGAATGCCAGGGACATTTGTTAGCATGAGGCACAGCTTTAGGGCTAGGGCAGTCTACCAGCACTGCAATCAGCTGAGATCCTCTCTTCCATTTTCCAGCTCACTGCTCAATTCCATATTAAACAAGCACGAGTACAAGTGGAGCTGCAGAACATGAAACTAGACAATAAAGCCCTGAAGAGCAGAGGGAAGGCAGCTCCATCTACTTTGTCTCCCTCCGGGTGGAGGCAGCAAACAGAAGTTCAATAGCTCAAACTCTGTCCTGCTGCAATCTTGAAGTGAGCTGCAGCTGGAGCAGCCCATTGCTGCAATAAAGCAAAGTAGGGCAGGATGCTCTCCCCACATCAGGGAGCAGTGTCCAGCAGCACTCAAACTGCCTTAGCTGCCTCCAGCAAGCACAAGCAATACATGGGAGTTTGCAGCAAATCCACCTCTGCTTCCATCTCCCTCATAGTTTCCATAGCACAGTTAGGCTCCCCATGCACTCCCCACTTAAAACTGTCCGCAATTTAGCCCCCACCAGCCCCTAATTCACACAACTCTGCTCGCAGCTGCTGCCCTCCCTGCAGTCACAGGGAGTCTTTATTTGTTGTCCTTCTGAAACAGCATAGCACCTCCTGCATCCTTTCCTGTTAACAACTCTGCCTTCCGCTTCGTTCCTGGAATAGCTTCTAACTCTTCCCTTCAAGCCAGATTCATTAACCAGCTGCTGCAGAGCTGTTTGCCTCCCCCAGGTACTCTGTGCATGTCATTTTTTAATGACTCATCTCAGACTGGGCTCATTGCAAAGACACCCCCCTCCTTTTGCGGCACCAAGTGCGTCGTTGGCACACCAGGAAAGCCAAACATGCAGACAGCTCCATTCCCTCCAGTACCCCATTGCCTTCTCCGTCCTCTATCGCCATCAAACACGGGACAGCTTTTTATTCAAAATGCTATTTCCTCCCTTGCTGCTTTGCTGATCAAAGGCAATGTGTACTGAAGCATAAATAAGATCTTCACCCCCAGCCAGGCTTTGAGAACAGCAAAAACGTAAGAAGAAACTTGAAAACTTTCAACACACTGAAGAAGCTTCAGCAAACTAATGTGACTTCTGTAACTGGCAGGGAATAAACACCAAGGATGCCAAATTCACATCTATTTCCCCAGCAGACGGTGGCTTGCCGAGGAGCTAAGATGATTTCCAAAGGCATTTGCATGCCTCCTGCCTCTTTGCAGGACTGATATTAAAAATGGGAAAGCACGAAAACAGCCAGTGAGGACCACAGAACCTTTCCTCACTAGCCAAATCTAGTGAGGAACTGGATGACCAGTACACTGCAGCTGCCCACGTGGGAAGCCAGAAACAGACTCAGTTCATCTCCATCACACAGATATATTGGACTTGGGTACACAAAGTCCACCTACAGCTCCTGAGAAGCTGAAGCTAAATACTGTGAGAAGCTAGTACAGAAAGTAGTACTGCCACTGCCTGGGAAACAGTTCCCTTGAGATACAGGGGAAGGCTTCACGCTTTGGGCTAATTCACTTAACATCTTTCCCTTGGAATTTTTTGGCTAGCATTTCTAGGGGGCGAGAGAGCTGGCAAAGAATCAGAAACCAAAGACTGTGACCTGGAGGCAACTGTATGGGAGGTATCTAGATCCACCTCTCACAATTAAAAGGTGGTGTGCCTGCACTGCAGGAGAAAAGGACAGGAATTTACTTTCACAAGTGTACAAGTCCTGTGACTGAGGACTGAAAATATGCAGATGGCAAAGAATTCTGGTAGTAATAAGAGGAAGGCATGTGCATTGCACAAGCAAGCACAGGTGACAGCTGGCTGCAGGGCTAGACCACTGTCACAGTCCTCTGCTTAAACAGCTCCCCTGCCCACTCATGGAAAGCCCTTCTCTTTACAGCACAGAGTGAAGTGAAATGCAGGGGCCAAACCACAAAGCAGTACTCTGCTGGACTCAGAGGAAGGAGTCGACTGGCCCGAGACACAGCACAACTACAGACCTTCCACAGTCAGGCATCAGAGGTGTTTAGGCTCAGGACATTGGGCTCAGCTACTGGCTTTGCCACAAATCTTTCTGCACAAATCTGGACAAAGAAAAACTACTGACAAAATGGGAAGAGCACTTCCCTGCCTCCTGGATGCATCAGGGAGATCAGTCAGACCTTCTGATAACAAACATAAGGTCAAGAATCAAGTAAACGCTCAAGGGAACAAGTGCTGTTGGACTACAAGCCTAAAGCAGCCTCAAAGCCAAGACTCCAGACACTGACATTATATCAGCATTTTTAATTTTTTTTCTAAAATGTGCTTTTTTGTGAATTCCTGTTTCAAATGCCACCCCCATCCTCCCCCTTAAAAAAAAAAGCCCCGAACCTTGCCAAACTAGGTGCAAATCACCTGAAGTTAGTCTGTAACAAATAAAAAACAAAACCAAACCAAACCCAAAAAACAATCACAAAACAAAGGCTGAAATGCTTTAGAATCACAACAATGTACAAAAGAAAAAAAAAAAAAAGGGAGGGAAATACAACCTGAAAGTGTTCAAAATTCAGAAAGACTAGTCAAGTCCATTGCTTCAGCAAGGGGATGCTGCTGCGACCCCTGCCAGTGGGTCCTGGGCCACTAGCCTGCCACGATGCTAAATGGGCTCTTCTCCCATGCAGCCCACTGTCGCCAGCATCCACGGAAGAGCAAATGCATTACCCTTTGAAGGTATCAATGGGGGAAACAACTCACAAGCAGCTCTGGGAGGTCACACCACATTCAAAAGGAACAGTTTCTAGTATACCCTTAACCACCTGCAAGAAGGAAGGCTTGAAAGAGCAGCCTGCTTCCTCCTTATTGTATTGGTGCCTCAGAGATGCAGAACAGTGCTTTAAATCTGTGAGAGATTAAAGGGCTTAGTAAGGGCAGTAAACAGACAGTTAAGTAAACAGCCCAGCACTGGATCTCATCTTTACAGAGCGAGGTAGTGTGAATTTCACCCCAGTTTAAAATAGACAGGGGTAGTGGAAAGGCTGAAGACTTCCATATAAAGCAGTTCCTGGCCTAGAAACCTTTCTGCGCTCCCTTTGGGAATGAAAAGATCTGTGTTGATGGCTTCCTCACTCCCAGCCTGGCTTTGGTAGCCACACTTCAACCCTGGGATTCAGACACTTGCTACAGAAGTTCTGCCAAGATCTGATTTAGTACAGCAGCTTCCTCAAGGTTAAGCAGCAATGAGACTGGCTGGGAGGGAGCAAAACTGTCCACAGAAATTTTTTTTTATTTTTTTTCCCTGCCCCTTTTGGTTAGTCCCTCTCTTTAGCAGTCCCTCTTTATAGGACCAGGACAGGGATACCTTGGAAATTCAGTGGGGCTGCACAGTGTAACTTAGCCAGGTGCTGCTAACTGGGAGCTGTATTCAAATAGGGCTTTCATTTGCCAGACTGGAAGTGACTGGCCCAGAACCCACTGAAAAAGGAGACGCAGGCCCTTTTTTCCTCCTCCTGTTGTCATTCCTAGCTGAATGACATTTAGATGGTATGTTCTAGTGACGGCTGGAGACCAGCCCTTTGACTTTGGACATCTTCTTTGTGGGCTGCCTTTGTTCTGTGTGTGGAGGGCATTCTCGTTCTACCAGCTGCTGTTCCATCTCCTGTGCCGACGACGAGGCTGTAGCTTTTAATGTTTTCTTTATGTTTGTGACCTGGCCAAGAAGAGACAGTGAATCAGCACCTGCTTCTATCTCCCCTCGCAGCAGAAACTCTGTTCATAAACATATTGAAAAACCCATGGAGTATAGAGTGGAGATTATAAAATAAACTCTGCCACCAGAAATATGCTCTGCACTTGCGTTTATTAAAGATAATGTTTAATCCTCACTTATAGCCAGAGTTGTTAATATTTCCAGTCTGGGTCCAACACAGAATAACTAGAGATTATTTTTTTTTCCTATGAGACAACTGCACAATAGTGTAGCACCTTTCTGGCTGGCTGGAAAGACCTACTACTGCCTTGGTACAGAAGGCAGACACCTACCATTGTTGGCCAGAAGCAGGAAGGACAAAGGAGACCATGAAAGAAACAAACTTACACTCAGGACAGCACTCGAAAAGGGAAAATGCCCTTTGGCCTTGCCAGCTGTCAGAGCCACAGATATTTGCTAGAAGCAAGAACAGAAAGTGGTTTCATAGGAGGCAGCAGTAAAGCTTCTGCTACTCTGGCTGAAAAGGAGAGGTACAGCACCAGGCACCATATTCTGTTCCCTGGAACCCTGTAGGGCTCACCAGAAATACAAAGAGCAAACCTTACAAAAGAAAAAAACCACAACCAAATGAAAAAACAAAAAAACAAAAACAAAACAAAACAAAACAAAACAAAAAAACAAAAAACCAACCAAAACACAACCCAAAAACAGAGGCCAAAAGAAGTTAAGGAGTCAGGGGTGCCAACTCCAGGGCAAAGGCATCTGGCAAACCAAATGCACTATGGATGCCAATCAAACTGACAAGCATATGCTGCTTCAGAAGGCAAATGTAAACCTGCAGGGATGCAGCACTCTGCAAGAAATAAAACCTGAGCAAGTGTCTCGAGAGGACCATTTTCACCTTTACAGCTGTATTAGCCAAGATTTGTTCTCACAAGTAAATACACATCAGCAGGGGCTAAAATCGCGTGCCCATGCTGCCATCTACCGCCCAGCTGCCCATGCAACAGAGGCAGGACGCTCCCTGGCAACGCTCCTGAAGTGAGCGTGTCAGAGGCATGTCTGGGGGCTCAGCTTGACCCCCTGAAGGAAGCTGCTGAGGGCACTTTTTGCAAAAGCAGTAAGACTCGAGAGATTTTTGTTAAATACACTTTCAGGTTTAAAACTATGGGAACTGGTTTTCTTCCTTCCCGCCTGCCTTGTACAAGAACAGAACTGCGTCAAAGCTGTGTGTTAAAAGCACACTTTTCCTAACAAATCAATTTGGGAAACCATAGCTACCACAGCCACCTCGCCTACATTTATAAAAATTGAGAAAGAAAAGTTCCAACCTGCTCGGAGAGGGCAAATTTGATGTTTGTGGTGTTACTAGCACATGGAAGCAGATGTATTTTCTTCCTACCCTAAGCCACCACATCTGATTTGCATGATTGCTAGCCAGCTTCAGAGAAGCCATGACCATTAACCAGGTGTTACCAGAGCATTTTCTGCAAAGAACAACTATTTACCAAAAAGCATAGAGCTGTCTGAAGTGACTCTGTACTCACCTCCATCTCTACCTGCTGTTGAGTTCGGTGATGGTTCTCTTTGTATTGGTTGGCTCTAAGTACTTGCTGCTCAATTCCTAAAAGAACCGCTTCGCAACCATCGCACCTGCAAGATACAAACAACGTCAAACAGTGTTTAAGAGTTCTCTCTGGAGCAGCTCAATCGTGCAATCCGAAGAGTCATGCCCATCTAAAAGTTTAGGAGATTATTAAATGTATACCTTCTGCTTAAAGATTAGAGTTCCAAAAAGCCGGCAAGAAAAAAAAACCAACAAACAAACAACTGCTGCTTACTCGATGGATTTCACAACACTCTTTAGAGAGTCTATGTTACTCTGACCATCAAAAAGTGCAGGTTCAATGTACTTCCAATTTCCTTTTCCTGCTGAAACAGGGATGCAATGCATTTTTCAAGAGTAAGTAAAATTTTTAAATTAAACAAAAAAGTCAGATTGAGAGAATCCCTCCTGCCTGTTAAGTGTTCAAAAGACAGGAGCACTCCTCCAGCACAGAACTCCTAACTGGAGAGGACAGAAAGGGAATTGGCAGTGGGTTCACAGTTACCTTCCAGACAATGCTGTTACGTCCTCAAAGCTGCCAGAGGGAGTTGGAGTAGAAAAGAAAAAAAACCCAAAACTGTCCCCACCTCAGGACAGCATTTTGCCTGGGACTTTAATTACTTTACATACACTCATTACCATAGCAACAAGGAAGCAATTCTCAGTCAGTTCAGAACCTGCCACAGGCTCCACAGTCTACAGGGAAATTTCTTTGGGTGGGAAGGGAATGCTACAAAAAGATGAGAAGCAGCTTCCTGGCAAAGGTACAAAAAGATAGTGCCACAGTCCCGATATGGTTGCCTGCAGCCTACATTTGCAGGAACAAAGAGAAGACAAACAAAGGCATCTGAAACTTCAAACTTGAAGAGACATCCCTGCCAAAGAACTGTGATTCTCTAGAATTTGCCCATGCAGTTCTCATCACAGTGAAAAAGGCTGAAAAGAAATGGACAGTTCTGTTTTCCTTTTCCCGTGTAACAGCAGAAAGGGAAGTAGCTTCCACCAGAAAACCGTAAGTCCAGTTTGGCACATCTGTGAGAAAAAGTCTTGACTCCTCACAAGGGATCTGTCACGTAAAAGCTACAGTGAGAGCAGAATCTCAAGACCTAGTACAGTTTGGCTTGATAAATAACACAAACTGAATCCTAGGTGGGATCTAGGATAGACTCTACCTCTAAGTGCCTACTTACAGCATAAGACTCCTGATTAATGGAACATGTGAAATTGAGCCAGCACCTGAAACTTGGAGGAATAAATATAAAACAGGACAAGCTAAGTAACAAGGAAGATGGAGAGACTGCCTCACCATTCCTGGAGTGTTTTGACAATGTTACTGATGTCCTTCTTCTGAATGTCTCTGCTGATACAAAAATCCACCTCTAGAACCTGGTTTCGTTGATCCAACTTCCCTTGGATAATATCAGTATAAACAGCTTCAATAATCAGATCTTCCAGCTCCCTCAGGTTCCTCATATCCAGGTCCTTCAGCAACACAGAATAGGGAATGCACTAAAAACAGCAAGTCCAAGAATAAGTTAACAGTCCTAGAGCCAAAATGAACAGCTAAGTCTCAGAAGGTCAAGACCCAAATGTTTACTGTATCCTACACTTGAATCTGCAAGTACAGCAGTGACTGATCGTGGCAGAACAAACACCTGCTGCTAGGCTAGGTAATATCCTGAAACAAGTTTGGCAATTCCTGAAGCTTTGGCATAGCATGTTCCAGAGGAAGAAAAGGTAATGGGATTGTAGAAGAAATTAAGAGTATTGTTTAGTTTTCTCTAGAACAAAAAGTCAGTGTTTTTAAGAATGCTCTCCATCTCCAGAGTGAAAGAAGCCATACAAAGTTTCCCAGCCCTTCCTGACCATATTGCATGGCATTCATGGAAGTCCACTAAGTTAATGTCCCAAATGCACCATGAGAGAACACTGTCCATTACAGGTACTCTCCTAGCTGCAGGACTTTTTGAGTATTCATTCAGTCCGACAAAACTTCAAGGCTATGGAATTGATGCCATTTTCAAAACCAAAACCAAACGACCATGTACAGTATCATACACAGGGTACTTTACCTTCATTCGGGAAGCCAGGCTTACAATCGTCAAATGTTTCAGCTTGTTTCTCTGCGTTACTGTTAATTCAGGCAGATTATCTTTGTTTGCTGTTAAAGAGACAAGATTCAGGACTTTTCTTCAAGAATTATATAATGCAGAACTTCAGAGTCGTTACACTACACTAAACCTTGAATGGCTGAACTCCTCCAGCTACTGTGGGTGCTGGTGAGACCTGATGATGATGACAGATTAGCACACCCAGGGAAAAAGGGAAAAAGTTAAAAGCCACGTTGGCAATTCCATTCTTCCCTGCTTCTTTAGTAATTCTGGTTTTGGGATTAGAACATAATTCACATCTACACAAGTGGTGTCCTGTCAAAACAGTTGGTCACTGTTTTGTTTCTATCAAGTCAGTTTCATTTCATTAAGGAGCTGACAGAATAAAATCTTCCCTCTTTGTTGACCTGGTTGTAAATAGAGATGGTTTTATTTCCCTAAAGAGCTGCAGTATTTAGGGCTGAAAATTGTAAAGTACCAGGCTGAGGGAGAGGGGAGAAATTATTAATCTAGATGGCCTCACTGTCATTGTATTATATCCATGTGCCTCATGAATATTTAAAAAGAGAAAGGAAAAACTGGCAGCTTTCCAAAGCAAAGAAACTCTTTAAAATATCTGCTTTAATGGAAATTAGTGTTTCAGGACCACTCAAGTTCTCCCATCCATCCTACCTCATTCAATGCTCTACATCTTGACTACTTTTCCCCCTTTCTCTTTCTTCACTAGAACAGGAAGAACAAACTGCGCTGTCACATGCTGGGACACAAGACCCGTGCACAGCAAACACATCCTCTAATCAGTCACAGAATTCTTGAGGCTCATGTTGCTCTACAGCCACTGGAATTTCCAGTCCTTGCACTTAGAGATGCTGCTTCTCCTTACAGGAACTAGACAGCTCATCCACCACAGTGATAGCCAGCACTACGACAGAATTATTTGTCACACGCAGTAATGGTCTGGACTAGGCTACCCACAAATGAAGTATTAAATTGTAGCAGAATGGAAGCATAAGCACCAGAGATAAAAGCACGTCTCGACGGATACTAAAATGATTCACACATAGACCTGCTGAAGCTGTAGAGAAGTCATTATTTCGATTTGTATTCTGGCTAAGAAATGCTTCATTTTCTTTCAGCAATGCCGTCATCACAGAATAAAAGGTTATTCCATAAACCATATAGCTTTTTATAAATAATGCAGAACAATTTTGTTCAAGTTTTCTGCAGCTTCCGTAACTGGTGTCATTTGAATGACAAAACAGACGTCTGGAATTGCAGTTTGCAGAGGTAAGTGTCCAGTGAACGTCAATGAATACAGACCAATTCAAGACAGTGCTGCAGTCCAATCTAAACCAGTAAAGTGTACACCACAGTCTCTAGTCCTTCCTTCACACTGTAGCAATTAAAAACACATATGACCCAGAGACCCTCTATGAACAATTCTCCCACACAAATTGTGTTCTTGGACACTTTCACACAGTCACACTACACCAGGCACCACAAAAAGCAAAGAACTGCCCCTGACCATTCTAAAAGGCAGCCCAGTCTCATACTCTGCAAACAGGCGACAGTCTCTTACCTACATAGTCTGGGTACGTTCCGTACGCAAACAGGTTCAGCAACTGGAAATAAGCAGCATTAGACCCTTCAGCAAGCTGGATGGGAAGAAAAGAAATTCCATGTAACGTGGTAACAGTCAACATAACCCTGGCAGGCGATTTCTCCAGAGAATGTTTTCAGTCTACATAGACCTAGCAGTACCCACAGAAGCAATTATGTCCTGACCTTAAAGAGCTGAACCCTTTCTAAAGCCTCATGAATAGCAGCAAATTTCAGCAGTTTTAAAGTCAAGATGATCCAGCTGTTTCTATGCATCAGAACTTAACTACCGTTTGGACCATCAACTGCTTTTAGGAGGTAAGAGAAAAAGGCAACTCTTAATTTCAGACAGGAATCTACAGGGCCAGCTTTTCTCACCATGTGACAAGCGAGCAGGCAATGCTGTTGGTTAGTTAAGCATCCTTGCTATTACTGGGAAAGCAAAGACAGCTTACCTGCAGAGCCACAAAAATTCAAAAGCAAAGCAAGCTAGAACATTTTGAGTACATTTGGAAGTAACAGTGCTCCTCTCACATGCAAACACTTCACCGGAATAACTGCACCATTTTTTTTACTGAGTGGGTTTTTTAATATCATTTGGTGCACACAGATCCAGGAAAATAACCACCTTAATTGTGATTTGATGCTGAATAACCTTAGAGGCATTTTTCAGCATATCTAAGAGACCACCTGGAAAGCCAAACTTGCTGTATACCACATTACCCCAGCTACAGAGACACTGAACCTAGATTCCCCCACTGTAGAAGAGGGGAGTGCTGGTGAGGCATTCTCAGTAAAAGCTCTAGAACTTACTTTCCACCTTGGTTTGAAATGGTTTGGGTTTGGTTACCACCCAGGCCTGATACACTAGACATCTGTCCACAAAGACTTTTGGAGAGCACTGAAGTCATGTTTTCCAGGACAATGAAGGAGTAGAAAGGGATTTTTGTTGTTGTTGCTAGCTGGCTAGGGGCATTCTTAAAACTGTTACTGTGATGCTTCTGCCAGGTTTTTGCTGTATTAGCAGTCACATTAAGGTAGCAAAGCTTTATATAGGTATTTTTTAGCATCTAATATATACAGGCAAAAGCAAAGTCAATCTCTCATACACAAACATCTCAGAGACAAGATAAGTTGCACCAGGCCCTTCCTGGAACAGAAATTTCATGTGCAGGCTGTCTGTGGAAACTTCTGGGAATGCTCTATACTGAGAGTGCAGAAGGGGCATTAGGATAGAAACTCATCTCTTACCTCTTGCACATTTGTTAACTCCAATAGCTCTCCGAAGACATAAACCCCAGGAGCCTCCAGCACTTGATTTATAAGAGCAGTCAGAGCTGAGCCACTTGTACCTTTGGCTAGTAAAATAAACTGCTCTAGAAGATTGCAGGACGGTTTCTGTTCTCCTGCCATTCTAGGTTTTCAATCTGTCAATAAAAGAACATGAAATTAATACATCCTTTCTCCTCTGCTGAATTCTGTCTGGCAGCGGATCAGAAGATACGTTCAGCATAGTAATGTTTCAGTGTCAGCAGAGGCTGGGTTTTCTTCAGCATTCAGAGGGCAGGCCAGCAACCCAGCAGGTTCGACTGCAGATTTATCTGGGAAACAAAAATTATTCACACAGTATCTGAGTAAAATTTCTGCAGACTGTTTGACCAGTTCCCTAAAAGGAGCTGCTCCTGCTAGTAGGAAAGTTTAGATTCCATGCTGTTTTCTGACTTTTCCTTCTACTGAGGCTGCCAAATAATGCCTGCTGCAAAGATGTTTATTACTGTATCTCTTAAAGGCCAGCTAAGACTTCCTCCATCCTCATCACAAAATAGCAACTAACTTCATTCTCTGTGAAGAAACCTTGTAGGCCTGCACATCATACCTTTTGGTTTGACATCAACTACAGACAAAGTGTGCATACATAATTTTGATCGCTTTCTGAGCCTAAAAGGCAAAAAGAACTGTGGCCTGTAAGTAGCTTACCAGTGTACATCATACAGTTTAAGTGTTTTGGGTTAACTGGAAAGCTTAAGTGATAAAAATATCCTTTCTACAAAGGCTCTATTTAATTCCCTGGAAAGAAAGGTCTTTGTCTTCAGCTTTTGCCTGACTTTTCTGGTGTGCTGGGTGTCTCCCAGCACCAACACGTTGCTTTTGAAATGTAAAGCGGTAAATTAACAAGATCAACAAAATTTGTTGTTTGTTCACAAACAACTAAGAAAAAAAATTCCAAAGTGGATTATTCAGACACCAAACAAAGAACTTAGCAGATGAAGCAGGTTTTGTAATACGCTTGTATCACATAATTCTCAAGCATTGCATGTAACTTTTACTCTGGTGAAGAAAACCAGACAACCATAGAACCTGTCTCATTCTGTGTGACCAGTGGGACCACATCTGCCCTCGTGGGGGTGTTAGAGTGACAGCAGTGTTTGCACTGTTTTATCATGCCTAACCAAATTAAGACTTGTGAAGGCAACACAGCCATCTTCCTTTATTAGTCAACTTCTAAAAATACACCTTACTCCGTTCCATTACACCTGCAGGTATGAATGGTCCCAACCTGAGTGGGCAATCTTTTGCACTCTCCACACAAAGATTTCTCATTTTTCAGTGTAGAGTCTCTTCAGGATTCTTTTCATCACGTGCACACGTGCAGCCTGACTGAACAGTACCTCCGCTTCGACTCAGGAAATCCCTGCAATACAGTAACACTTTGTGTGGCTTCCTAATACACCCAAGGGTACATCAGTAGTAATCTCCCCACTCACAGGTAAGGAACAGACACAGAGGACCGACAACTTTTCTACAGAGAGCAATGAAGTGACTGAGCTGGGAATGAGATCCACATTTCACAGCTCTCAAGTTACTGTCCTCTCTCCCAGGTAATCAAAACACACCCTGCTGTACGAGGCTACAAAAGACTGGTTGGCTTTATCCATGGCCTGCTAGGAAAGGAATGCCCATTTTTTGGTCCTTTCCGCGTTAACGTTCACACAACCGCATTGCTATTGTGACCTGTCTGCACAAGCCTGTCACCGGGACCGCCTCGCTGCTCCTTCCACAACCGGCTCACCCTGGTGAGCGGTGACCGAAACACAAACAGAAAACACTTTCAGGGAGCTGGCCCAAGGGCCACACTAACCCACTGACGGGGACCAGCCGGGCTTCTCCCATCAGCCACACCTTGCCGCAGCCTCTCTAAGGCGCCCGGCGGGTTTGACGGCAGCCAGCGGCGCGCAGAGCCCGCAGGCGGGAGGAGGGCTGCGGGGCACGGAAGCAGCCAGGCCCCCCGGCCCTCCCGCCCCACAGACCCCCGGCAGGGCCCTCGGGCCCCGCAGGACCGGGAGCCGCGCCCCACCGTGCGGACCGAGGCCTGCTACAGAGGGGGGATTTACCCGGGGTCCCTCCGCCGGGCCCTCTCGCCCCTCACCGCCGCCCCGCTCCCCGCTCGCCTTTCTGAGCTCGGGAAGCCCCACGCCCGGCAGCGCCGAGCCGCGGCCGCGGAGCGGGGAAAGAAAAGGGTCGGTGCGCGGAGATGCGAGCGGGCGGCTCCACCCTGCCCCGGCGTTACCTCTCCGCTCACGGCCTCTCCGCCCGGCCTCCCGCCCCGCCGCTCCCGGCGCCGTGCCCGCCGCGCCTCAGGCCGCCATGATGGCGGCGCCGGTGTCCCTCGCGCGGCACCTTCCCCCGGAAC
>JAAGNO010023007.1:0-16611 GCA_033439905.1 Ceryle rudis | reverse complement strand
GGGGGGTGGACGGCGTAGTTCCCCCGTCAATGGTAGAACGAGTGCCCGCGGGGTTCTGCGGCATCCCTCGGGCATTTCTGCCGGGTTCTACCCCTCCACCTCGGCCTCACCTGTGCAGCTGGGCAGAGGGATGTGCTGCCCTTCGCAGGCACAGTGCAGTCTGTGGGAGACCAGGGGTAGATGCTGTGAAATTGGGAATATGTGTTCTTTCTCAGAAACAGTTGCACGCCTGACTATGGGTGTCTCCATGTGCACTTTCAAAACTAGCAAAGTGTTCCTGGCTTATGTCTTCCAGAATCACGAAGAAGATGACAGGAAGGTAAGGAGGAGAGAAAAAAATCGAGTTGCTGCACAGAGGAGCCGGAAGAAGCAAACTCAGAAAGCAGATAAACTTCATGAGGTGAATGGGTACTTGAAGTTTTGCCTGCATGGCTTGTGTACTGAGCGCGGGACTTTACAACAAATGGGACTTCTTAAGCAGGTGTGGGCCCATCTTCACACTAATGCAGCTCGGAGAGCTGTGGGTGTGCAGCAGAGACAGGTGTGCTGCAGGGTGCCTGCTCAGGAACTCCTGGACATTGATGCTTGTGTTGGACAGTGCAGCTCTGCCATCAGTGATACTGCCAGGGAGAGATGTGATCCTGCCCTCGCCTCACCCTCCCTCTCTTGCTATTCCTGTCACCATCCAGTGAAATGGACCACGACGCTCCCCTAGGCTTAAACAAACCCATTTTCTTCTGGATTAGTGTTAAGTTTGTTACGTTTGCTATGGCAGTGGATAAATGCTTGTTGCCTCATCAGGGAGAAGGTGGTGGAGGAGGAGGGGACCATGCTGCTTAGTGACAGTGCTGGCTTAAGTCAGTTCCAAAACTATGATGTGAGACAGAAATACCCAATTGAAAAGGCTTCTTAGGAACTTCAGAACTTCCAAGCGTGAGAGCTTGTCTCAGTTAGCTGTTGTACTTGTGTTGCTCAGATAAATAACAGTGGGTGTTTCCAAAAAACATGAAAGTAACCGATTCTTCCAGAAACTCTTAATACTTCTCAATATCACAATGTGGCGTAGTTTTCTCATGTGCTCAGTGCGTATGCTGGAGGACAGGAATCCCCTTTCTCTGATTTTGGATGTTACCTCACAACAGTGCTTTTGATGTAGCCAGGGCTTTTGGAGTAAGTGTTAGTTCTGCTGCTGCAATTGTGGCTGAGTCAGTTGTTCAGCTCTGGCTGGAGGTTCAGCACAGGCTCTTCTCTTTCTCAGTGTGGAAGGATCTGCCAACAGTCAACAGAGGCCAAGAGGGACAGTATGGGGAGTTTTGGGTTTGTTTTTTTGCAGATCTCCTCTGAGTCAGCGCGTGAGAAAGCCAGGTGCAGGGTACTTCTGGAAAGGGGTAACCCCTGGCTTTTGTGGAATCATTTCTGGGCCTTGCACCACCCTGCAGCCTCTCTGATGTTCCTCCTGAACTTGAGGATCTTCCTCATGCTGGGAATCTTCATTCTTGGACATGCAGGTTTTCCCAGGTACAGACAGATCTGGTTGAATAGGAATTCGCTCTTAGCAAGAACAATTTGATAGTCTTATCCCCCAAAATGATGCAGACTAACGGGAGAGTAACACTTCCTCCAAAACTCAACCCTATGGGGCTTGTGACAAGAGGTGAGCAGAGCTGGAGTTGGGGATGGACAGCTTTGCTGGAGTTGGCAACTATAATGTGTTAGGAGAGCAGTGCCAATTTTACTCTGTGCATGAGAGAGGTGGTGGGTGGTGGAAAGGTGTGAGGGAGGGCAAGTGTATCCAAACTCCTGTGTAAGAGGCAGTGCCAGGCTGCCCAGAGGAGCATTGCATGAGAAGCTCTCCCTGCTGCCTGGTAAACAGACCTTTTATGGCATGTGTAGGCTTTGAAGTTTGCTCTGAAGCTCTCCCAGGGAGGTGAGATTGAGTGGGTGAGTGGAGCTCTAGGCCAGCAGTGAGGTGCAGACACCTGCAGGTTTTCCGTGGGCTGTCTCTGAAGCTCTATCTCTCTTCTCTTCAGGATGACAAGTCTTGACAGCAGGAACACTTGAAACACATGGTTAAAAAATGTGACATGCAAGTCTCGCATCCATCACAGATGTATGCTGCAGAGTATCTCAAAACTCCCCTGCAGTTAATAGCAGCTTATTCATTGACAGAGAAGCCTTAGCTCAAAAGCAGCCCAGGTTAGGGATAACCAAGGCAGTGGTCAGGCCTTCTGGTTGCAAAGTGCAGCTGAGAACAAGCTGGAATGATGTCCCCTCCTCCTGCTCTTGAGTTTCCAGGCGTCTGCGCAGGTGGCTACAAGCCCTGGCTGGCCTGGAGGAGAGTGGCTAGCACCAGTCATATTGTGCTAGGTGTGCACCTCAGCTAGCCTCTGGGTAAATGGCATTACCCATGCTGGCCTGGGGCAGGACTGCCCTTTCCTTACCGGCAGTGCCAGGCACCGGGTTTTCCCAGCACCTACCTGCAGTCAGTGCTTTCATTTTCTCTGCTCTGATGGTGCAGAGCTGCCCTGCTCGACCCTTCCCAGCAGAGGCAGCCCAGGGCTAGAAAAGGCCACCACTGCAGGGGTGGTGCAGCCATTCACACCAGCAGCCATGGGCTGCTGGGGTCCCCTGAGGACCAGCAGCACCTTCTGGTCTTCAGAGCCACAAAAGGAATCGCAGTGTGGCCAGGGCACAGGTTGTAAAGCACTTGCACTGTCCCAGGCTGTGTCTGACTTTCCTTAGCATTTTGCATATTGTAATAAGAAACCATGCAGATTTGCTATAGTTACACAAATATACTCAAGGTGGAAGCACTGAAAAGAATGTTTTGACTATGGTAGGCCTTTTTTTTTTTTTTTTCCTCCTTCCAGGAATATGAGTCTCTTGAGCAAGAAAATACTTCTCTGAAAAGAGAAATCGGAAAGCTAACAGATGAAATGAAACACTTGACTGAAGTGTTGAAGGATCATGAAAGGATCTGTCCTCTATTGCACTGCACCATGAACTTTGTGACCATACCAAGGCCTGACACACTCACCAGCTGCCTGCCAAGATGAGACCTCTCCTCGATTGCCTTTAAATGTGATGTGTGAAAGTGCCATGAACAGGGGAGATTTGAAGAACTGCCTACTTACGGTGCAAGTCTTCCATCAAAGAGGGCTGGACTTGACCAAGTAGCTGTTCTCCATGTTGAAGTGTTATAGTCTTCTGAATCTCAGGAAAACACCAGTATGGAAAAAAAGACAACTTGAACTGCGACTTCGTATTTGGTAGAATTTTTGAGCAATGGCTTTGCATTCAGAAATGTCAAAGTGCAGTGCAGCCCACCAATTGCATGATGGAATGTAGACAGGGAAAAGTACTGACCTTGTGCTGGGATGCCTTTCTCCCACACGTTCACTGCCAGTAACCCTTTGTCACTTTTCATCCATGTATATCACATTTTGGCTGCTCTTTTTTATTTTCCCTTTAAACAGGTTTGGTTAATAAAAGTGATGTCCCATCTCTGTGATGTTCTCCACCTTCTTCAGTAATCAATGCCTTTATAACACCTTTACTTTTTCTTTACTGGTCAAATGCAAGTCTGATGCTAATCTTCCTGTCAGGTGTTTTATTATTTGTTTATAACCTCTTGATTAGTTCCTCTTTTGGAGTTTGTGTACCAAATGAGTTTTCCCAGTCTTTAATATCTTCTTTAATATCCCCAATCATCAGCCCTGCCGACTTTAGTTCTTGGAGTGTTTTAGATCCAAAAATATGTCTTGGCCAATTTCTAATGATGATTGTCTGCTTTGTGTGGAAGTAAAGCAAAACAGAGTCTACTAGTTCTACACGTAGTGTTAAAAAGCAGATTTTAAAATTTACTGGTTTAATGCATTCACTGGGAATTAACAAATATCTTTATCCTTCATCTTGCATATTGCTTCTGGTAAATGATGTCTGTGGATAGGACAAATTTAGTTTAGCTAAGCATTTTGTTCTATGTCCACAATGAAGATATTTGATAACTGCTTACAAGAAAAAAAAAGTTTGCTTTAACTTTTTTTTTTTTAATTTAGAAAGAGGAAAAAATCTGACAATGTTAGTGAGAAATGTACAAAAAGTGTTTACTTTCTCTGAAAATTCGTAGTAGTGTCAATCTCTAGAAATGGGAATGCTGTAGCCTGGGATCCAGCAGAGTGTTTTTCTCACAGTATTTCCCAGTCAGAGAACCCCTTTGAATAATGAAAAGCTCCACCCCTTTGTCAGCTCTCTCACTTCAGCATTTGGATTATTTTCATTGCAACTCACAGGATAAATTTCTCCCCTCCCCAGGATTGTAGTATTTATCTGCAGAATATGATCTGGAAAGTCTAAATTACTTTTTTTTTCCTTCCTAGCACCTTAAGTACAATAATGCATTGCTGATGACTGCCAAGATCAAGCTGGGGAAACTGTGTAGTCAGTTCTGCCTTCTAAAGGGCTTCTCATGCCATTGTCTTAGGCTAGAAACACAAGATAACAGGCGTGAGCTGTTGGCTTCTTTAATATTTTTTATTAGGTTGTCCCCAAGAGAATTTTTAGC
Source organism: Ceryle rudis (assembly GCA_033439905.1). Taxonomy (NCBI): domain Eukaryota; kingdom Metazoa; phylum Chordata; class Aves; order Coraciiformes; family Cerylidae; genus Ceryle; species Ceryle rudis. The sequence continues at coordinate 12,047 of JAAGNO010023007.1, read as the reverse complement.
ATTTGCAGAAGCTATCTACAGCCTAATTGCAGTCTTCAAAGTTTTTTACGGACCTGTAAGAACTGAGTCAGTCTGCAAAGAGAAACTGGTGCAGTCTCTGCCAAGAAAAGAGAAAGTTTCAGGACGGTTCACATTATGGTTTTTTTGGATAATGATTGATATGATTCCATGTGTCACCCTTAAGAAAGGAAGCTATCTTAAGCATCTTCATCCACCCACCCGCATTCCTTCAGTCCCTGGATGCCACTGTGTAATTTGGGCTGAGTAGAAGTGTAATGGAGGAGGAGCATAGTGGGAATGAACAACATTCACTCTGGGAAAATTCATTATGGTTTTGCGTGGAGGAAGAAAGGATGTCTCGCATCTCTTAACTAGGTATGTGCAGCTGAACTGAGGCTGGGAATGGAAAGTAGCTAGCTGATATCAGGGCTGGTGCAGACACATGGTCTCTCATATAGGGCCTTGCAGATCCTCAGAAATGGAAGGAAAGGTCAACCCTTTAGTCCAAGACAGCCCATCCCAGCAGAAACTTAAGGATTTTGTCCCACAGGGGCCTTCTTCTAAAAGAAGAGGTCTAGTTCCCTGTGTAAAATCCTTCTTAAACATCTATTCTTCTAAGCATCTGTCCAGAAGCTGGCTTCATCTTATCATTTGGTAATCCAAGATCCATTGTACACTCTTCGTTACTGAGCACTCTGCTTGTTCTGCAATGCAAGTTTAGTCCACTGGTTTTGTGTTGGAGTTTATTGGTTTATTAACTGTATAATGTCTATGCAGAGTGCACAGGGGAAGACAGCTGAATTCACAGCAATATTGTGTGCTTGCAACAGCAACCTAAGTCCAAGGCTATGCTGCTATTCTTTGGAAAGGCTGGGAGCCCTGCAGGGGCAGTTACTGCCACCAGTTCCTTTCCATAACCACAGGATGTAGCTTCAGCCTGTGTATCATGTCCATTAATAACATCAGGCATCGAAGCGTCCAGGGCCTGGGCTACTTCTTTCTACTGCATCTATTGCAGCACTGTTTTTCCCAGCACTATTTCCGAAGAGCCTTATGCATCATCATTCTTCTGTTTAATAGATTCACTCTCATAAACAGTATATTGTGTGACTAATGTTCAAAGGCAACTGAAAACCCCAAGTAAAAGAAGTAAGCAAAATGAGTATCCCAAGCCAAATAAACCCAATGTTCTGATATATTTGTTGAATTCATGTCATTACTGAAGCATGGGTTGAAAGGGACAATGAACTGTTAAAAGCACAGGTTTATGTATCCCTAAGAAAGTGATATGCATACAGGCTGACTACACTCTTTGCAGGAGCTATTCATAAGAATATTAATTTACAGAGAGTTTCAAAACTGAAAGTATGTTCTGGAGCCTGGGATAATTGTTACATGAATAGGGAACCAGAAAGGAGAACAGAAAGGAAAAGGCCCATTTGTTAAGGAAGCAACAGAAAGTTCTTTTTAAATCCAAACCTCTCCTTTTGCATCAGGGTGTTACACCATCACAAAAAATGTTTCATACCTATATATGGCTAAGATACCACTTGACATATTCCAGTTTCAGAAAACTTCCAGTTAGTTTGATTTGTTCCCTTTGAAAGTGGTCTCTATTGCCTTTGTATGATTTTCAGACGCAGGTATGCAGGGAAGATCTTTTCTGCATTCAGGTTCACATGAGGAGTACTGTGAATTGCAGTCTTGTTTGTGGATGCGTAATCTAGATGAGGGCTGCCAAGAGAGCTGGATTTTGCCTCTTAGGTTCACAATGAAGGTTACAGTTTGTCTAGATTTGTTTAGCATGGATTCCCTTTTTGTATTTTCTGCAACTGTATTGAAGAAGCAAAATACCCAGTGCAAACTTACTCATGGATAAAAGTATTCATTCCTGGGAGCACACTGGGTCTAATTCAGATATTTGTCTATTCATTACTTTCAGTTGTTGTTGGGTCAGATCTAAACTGATCATATATTGAAAATATAATTTTAGCTTCCAAAGGTGAAAACATCAACAGAAAGACAAAGTCAAGCTTCCCAAAACTGCTAGTGTGAATATAAAAGAGATCAACTCTTCTACCTCGAGAGATCATTAGAAACTCTTTCTGCTTCCCACAGGTGTCTTCAGCTCACACTTGTGAACATTTTTAAGTGTCTTCATGCACTCATCTAGAGTCTTGCTGAAAAATACACCTTTTATAGAACGTATTTTAAAGAGCCCATTCTACAGACTTACTGTTCTTTTCCCTGTTACCTTTTACTCTTGTCTACTGCTCCTTCTGTAATACCTGCTGATCTTATCTGCATTTGTATTATCTGATATTTGTAGTAGCCTTTGTATTATTCTCACCATTTTATTTCAAATGCTGGGTTTTTTTCCTTCTTCCTGTTTCCTTCTGTTCCCGTGTAGCTTGGTGACAACATCACTTAATGATATTGGTATTGGAGGAACAAGGCTAAATCTGTAGAAGTACACATAAATTGAACTTCACTGGTACACCCTGTATATGATTAAAGGCTTTGATGTGTGGTTAGTTTTGTCAGTTGAATAATAATGAAGGTGTCTGTGCAGTCTATTAAAATGTATTTAAAAGTGACGTAACCTTTAGCCTGTAAACCCCATACTGTTTCCTGCCCATAGATGAACACTTTGCTGCATGGCATTTGGGGTTTCCATCTGTGAATCAGTCTAGAATTTCTGCCTCAGTGAAAGTGATAGATAAAACAACCATTAAAAAAAAAAAAAATCCCTTTTCTCTTCTTCCCATCAGTGCAGTGATATAATTCCTGTCACAGGAAGGAAGCACGTCTGATAAGCAGGAGAAGTGGTGGGTTTATTTACTGTTACAAAGACTAATGTTACTCTTTTTATAGGAGGGTAGGAGTTTTCTGTTTGTAAACCCTGGGTTACTGTCAAGCACTCACTGGAGAAACATCTTACTTGTACGTACAGCATGTGGTGTTGGCACACATCCATAAGGGAGTGAAAGAATTTGGATTAATTCTTCACAGAAACCAAGGTTTTACATTGATTTGACTGGAAGTAGTACAGATGCCTCAGAGGACATGTGGCACTATGCTTACTAACTTGGGTAATATTTAACTCAAGAATGGCTGCAGGCTAACTTGAAGTAGGTAATTCTTAATAAGGAAACCATAGTAACAATCATTCCTGAGACTGCATGCTCTTTTTCTCATACTCATTCATGTTTTTCCCTAGATAGTTCATATGGAAAAAAATCCATAAGAACAGAGTAGGAATTTTTTCTTCCACTGTAGAATTTTTAAACCAAGATATCAAATGTAAAGGCTTGACTATTCTGGAAATAGCTAGCATAGCTTTTGCAAATAATCTGTTCTCTACTAGTTATGTGTTTGGTCTGCTGTAAGGGAATCATTATAGTTCTCTTTAGAAGTGGGTAAGCTAAACCACAAGGGGCTGTCTTGGTATAGAACGAAAACATTTGTTTGAGGAGTTAGTACCGAATGACTACTGTGCTTCAATTTCATTGCTTAACTCATCCTGAAGCAGCTTCTTCATGTTGACAAACAGAAAATTATCTCTCTAATAGGTGTGTTTGTTTTGAATCTGCATTAGAAGAGTTTTTATTGTATGTATTTATTAAGTTCTGTAGACTGCCAGTATAGCTTCTGGCACTCATCAGGTACTGTCTAATTAAGTCTACCAGATTGTTACCCTCAGAACTCAGTTCTGGATAGATGTCTGCAATTATCTGGAAGAACCTTCTGCTTTAACTGTCTCATAATCAACTTGCTGTCATGTTTTCACAATTATAAATTATTAGAATGTCACACCTCTTGAGATTCTAAGCAAGCATCATAAGTAGCCTCGCCTGGGATAAGCAACCTATTACAATTTGACTTCTCAACATAAAGTAAATTTTGAGAATACTAATTTGTTATCCATCTTAGGTAAAATAATAGAGGGTAAAGAATAAACAACAGGACTCTTCTTAAATATCTGACGTGAAGCTATGCAAGACACAATTACTTCGTCTGGAAGTGATGTGAAATAGTACAAGAATTGAAAAAGAACCAGAGAACTATCTGAAGGAAAATGGCAATAGTTTGTTTTGAAAAGGGAGTTATTTGTCTAAAGAATGGTTTATAAGTGGAGGTTCTCAAGGACTGATAGCACACCAGTCTTGTTTAGTAGCTTTGGTAAAGATTTGTGATACAAAGGAACAATTAGTATAGAAGAAGATTGAAATATTATGCAAAAGTAACTGCATGACCTTGCAGAAGACAATAGAAAAGACATGATAATTAATCATAGAACAGCCTGGGTTGGAAGTTACCTCAAAAGATCATCTGGTCCAACCTTTTGTGGGAAAGGGACCCCAAATGTGACTACCTATGACCCCGTCATGATGCAAAGTATACAGTCACAAACTTGAAGAACTATTAACAAGAATTTCTGTCACAAGGTGGAGACTCATTGACTGGAAATGACAGTGGAATGAACATGCAAAGGCATATTAGTCTGATGCTGAGGCACCAATGCAGCGGGGAAAAAGGGAAGTTAAATAGAAACTCAGATACGTAGTAATGCAGTTATTTCTTTACCTGTATATTTGTGTTCTTAAAAACAGAAATACCAATGTCATTATACAAGGGCCTGGCAAAACCTCATCTGGAATTTTGCATACATTTATGCTCAACCATGATAAGGAGAGATGAACCAACACTAGTACAGGTACATGGAAGGGCTACCAGAAAAATTAAGGGAATGAGGAATCTATTTTTTTGAGACTTTGTTTTAGACAAAGTCTGAGAAGTGGTAGGATCACTGTCTATGTAATTACAGTGGACTAAAAACTATGTAAAGGAAAGAGCTATCGTAGGTAAGAAAAAATTTTAGTAGAAGAATGGAGAGCTATATAATTTATACATATTTTTGAGTTATGTGTGTGAAGAAGCTTCTACCTGTCAGAAGAAAGATGTTTGGGAATAGTCTTCCAGCAGAAATGGTTTATGTGAGCAATTTTGTAGGTAGTCATGGATGCATGCAACCTGCTTAGTTTTAGGAGGAAGCTTGATTATTTGATGTGCAACCAATTGAGTATACCAGTGATCCAAAATACTTTCTCCTGTCCCATGTCCTTATTCTCTTTGGAGAAGGCTTGCAATTGATCTTTAAAAGCAAGATCTTAAAACAAACAAAAAGTAACTCCCTGAGGCCCCTGAATCACACATCACTCACTATCCAGAAGCACATTTTGACAGGAGAGCTAACACAGGTGTAAGGTTTTGTCAGAGGCAGAGTTTTTATCAAACTGAAATCTTTGATAACATCCAGGTAAAGAAAGAAGAGAAAAGAAAGGGATATTTTTTTAATCTAAATGCCTACCATTGAACCATGGTCTGTTCCCAGAAAAATCAGAGAACAGTTCACAGAGAAACAGAAACAAAATCTTAACAGGAATTTGGGGAATTTCCCAAACTGATTAGTGGTTTACTTTAAAAGCTGAGTTACTCCAACTTTGCAAATATGCCTTTTACGGAGGATTGCAGTATTTTTTTTTTCTCTTACGTCCAGTTCATTGATTAAATATATAAACAGGATGTCTTTAAGAGCAGAAGGTTTTAAAACAGGATTTGATACTAAGCAAGAGATCTGCTAGTTCCCTTTTAGCTATTTGAGTTTCATCTTTGCTTATCAGAGCTGTTTTAGGGTACAGTAATTTCCAAGTGCACTATTGGGTTGCGAGGTAAATATTCTCTAGAGATGAATATTTTTTTTTTACCTTTTTTTTACTGTAAATGACAATAGTACTTAGTCTAGAAATTTCCCTTGTACATTCTGGTCATCCCATTTGTTTGCTAAGTTCCAGTATGGACTCAGGACCTATTCTGTCACTGCACTGAGAGGTTACGCGCCCTTGCTCTTGCTCAGGCCTTTCTAGGGGTAGGTAATCCATCAGCTGTGCTTAAGGACTTGATTAATGACCAAGAGCCATCAAATTTGAAAGGGACATTTTGAACATACAGGTGATGAAATTAATGACAAAACATATGTGTTGTTTATAGAAGACTAGAAGTCCCTTTTTCCAGATGAATAAAATGCAGGAGCCTGCCTCAGTTGAACCTTTGTCCTGCTGGATGTTCCAACACTTCTCCTGTATGAAGTTTCAGATAACTCAGGGAGTCTTGAACAGTCGGTGAGGTCAGCCCACGCAGAGCAGCTTGCAGCAGGAATAGGATCTAATTGTGGATGCAATTCAAGCAGGAGAGTACAAATGTGGATTTAAGTGATTGAGAGTTGTAATACAAAGTTACATGATTACTCAGGCTTTTTATGATCAATTCTAAATGACACTCACATGTAAACACATCTGTATTTTTACCATCATGTTAAGAAATTGTGTGATCAAAACATTTACCCCCAAATTATTAGATTATTAGCTTTTTCTATAAATTTGACTGACATTTCACAAAATTCAAAATATTCTGCTTAATTCATATGAAAACCAATTTATACACTTTTCATCAACTGGGTTTCCATCACTATTTGTTTCCATTTATTTTCCTTAAATTTCCAATTACAAATTCAGGAAGCCACATACAATTGTAGATAACTACTTTGAATTCAAGTTATAGCTTTTATAATGGTTGGGAAAATGAGATTATTTTATTTTTTTAAATACCAGCTGTATTCAAAAGAAAAAAATTGGATTATGTCTTTTCAATTTTACTTTTATTGCAATAAGTGCCTTCAGATGCATATGGAGAGACTCTTATCTGTCATTTTCTTGGTTTGCTGTCACAAACTGGAAGAACATACTAATGATAACACAAGGACATTAAGCTGTTGCATGATTTCTTAATAAAAATCCCATTACTCAGTCTGCACACTTGTTTTATACCTAAAAACTATAAGAACAAGAGCACAAGAGCAGTTACTCAGTTACAGAATGCATATTAAAAATAACAGTGACTGAGAAAACAATAATCTATCCCAAGTCAATATACGGAGTCTCTGCTTTGCTTAGAAACATTCCAATTTCCCTAATAATAATGTTTTGGGTTTTTTTTTTATTTTCAATATGGAAATTCTGTTTAATGAGCAACTGCACTTCATTCAGGTCTATCATGCTTTGCAAGCTACATTGCTGTTGGTCATTTACTATGTAAAATGCTTCTCTTTCCAGTGCAATCTGCCCAATTTACCTACCAGGAATATAAGTTCTTCAAGACAGAGGATTTTCTGCACCGAGCAGACAGTTCAGGGAAATGCTCCAGTACTTTCCTGGTCTTTCCATGCACTGATAACTCCTGAACAAAACTCCTCTGCTATTACTCATGCTTTGTCATGGCTATGATGGCTGTGGGAACATCAGGCTGTATCATGTGGCCTCAAAGGGTTGGTTATGTGTTTCATGGGTTGAGGTTTCCTAATAATTCAGTGATGCTTTCCAAAGCCACTTATCTTTTTATCAGCCATATGCCCTGCCCTGTGACAGCTGATCCCCTGTACACTTTGTTTTCAGTTTTTCTCACCATCTCTTCAGAACGCACGGTATCTGTTCATGCTTGGCTCAGGTTGGTATATTTCAACTGTAATAATTCAGTGTGATTTTTTTTCCACTTTACTGAAATATTTTCTTAACTACAACAGAGTTATGTCAGCATTATGTACATGTATAGTGCACATTTCCTCAGATTATCTCTGCTCTTACTTGGAGCCCCTCCACCACTGAGTTCAGTGAGACTGTCATCAGCCACATGGCACCCAGACCTTGGAGCATGCCATCTCATGTACAGTGATCACTACATGTTAAAAAAAAGTGTCCAGTCCTGCAGCACGTTCAAGAACCTTGGCACATCCGCATGGTGGTCTGTGTTGGCAGAAACTACTGCTCTGTTAAAGGAGCTTAGCCTGAAAGGTTATGCCTTCAACTAAGAAATAAAAAACATAATTTTCAGATTCAGGGCTCATGTTGTTCTTTAGCAGCTAGATTCCTGCATTATATCTGTTCTCTCTAAAATGGTTTTCTAGCATGCTATGTTTGCCAGCACAATATTAAACAGTCCCCAGACACTGTTTTAACTCACTTGTCATGTTTTCTACACTATACCTCACTTAGTAATTACTACCTCCCCTTGCCAATAATTCATGCCCTCCAGAAGGCCTTGTTTAAGACTGAGTAATAAAATACAGAGAGATTAATATTCAGTTGATGACAGATCATTTAATGCAACTATTACCAAAACTCTCCAGCATCTAGGAACTTGGCAGAATACAGTTGATGGCTGCATTCTGATGTCATTCAATTAACAACCAAGAGTTTGTTCTCTGAGGTTATGCTCCAGAGTTTAATGGAGCAGATTTCTTTTTAATCTTCAGTCCTCTCAGTGACTTGTATGAGGTGAATTTAATTCATGTGCATTTGGCATGAAAGTGGATCTTCTTAGATTGCAAACCAAGACTTGCATTACCATCTCAACACTGTAGTTAGTAAATTTAAATATTTTCATTTATTTGTGTGCTGATGCTCCCAGTGAGAACACAAGAGTGTGCAGAGATCCATATTCAGGTTCTGAACTTTCATGCTGCAGTTTAGATTTTCTCAAAATCATATGGTAAATTGCTAACAGCTGCCTATGTTGCCAAGCACTCCGATGATTTGCCTTCCTGATTGCAAAATCGTAGTCCCAACAACTTCACTAATACACTAAAACATCACACCTGTTTCTTTCCTTATACATTCCAGCTGAGTAGGAGCATTGATAAATTTGCTCTGGTAAATTTAGCAGCCATCGTTTCTGTTGATGCTACTCTGCCATTGTTTACCACAACTGACAGAAGGGAACATAACGTGCTTAAATTTACTTCAGTTCTCACTCATATACCTTGCTTCCTTTGAAAGGCTACTGATTCTTTAAGGTAAGACATTGCTTATTTGTGTTTTATTACTGAGGGAATCAAAAAGTGACAAGTTTGGTTTTAAACTTGTGACAAGTGCTGGAGTGAAAACTGCCCTTCTCCAAGTCAGTGGGATTTGTCATCAGGATTTGTCCTTCTGCCAGGGTTTCAGCTAAGGTGTTCAGCTCCTACCTGGAGTGGGGGAAGGGAAAGGGAGAGACTTCAAAAATCCTGATGAAAAAAAAAATATTTTTGCTAGTCTCTAAGTCCACCTGGCTAAAAATTCATGCTATTTTAGAATTGTCTAAGCACATTTTCAGAGTGTATGGATGTAATGTGTAAGTAGACCCTGAGACAGTAGGTGCACACACAGTTTTCTGGATGGTAACACCATGTAAAGCACATCTTGCCTGGTCACCCTTAGCTGCTCTTACTCCCATATTGCTGCTCTTCCTATGGTGCCAGCACAATGTTTATGGGCTGCATAACAAACCCAGTCAGTGAACTGTAACTGGTTGAAAAGTGATCTTGGGCAGGGGGGGAAGCCTTTTTGAGTGTCATTTGGCTGGTGCTGTTCACAGAATGGCTTGACAAACAGCAGGAACAGCACAGCTGAAAGAGGGAAACTTGCCATGACAGACAGAAGGAAGGGGAATGCCTTGAATGGGTAGGTCAAGCTTGATACTGAACACTTTGTGTCACAACCCCTTCCACCCTCATTTGGCTGCCGACATTTGTATACATAAACAGGATAGATTATCTGTCATTTGATAGATGCATATATAGTTTGGCTGGCTTGTTAACATGCTTTAATTGGAGCTGAACTCTTGGACATCAATAGGCAGCTGTGATGTTACCACTCACTTCCTGAATTGACCACTTTCATGCAGCTAAAGAAGACAAGCTGGTTACTCAGATCTGTGTTCTTAATAGCCATCCTTTCTCTGGTACTTTATTGATGCAGATGTAGTAATCTGAAAAGATTCCTCTCCTTCTCCACTTTGCTTTGATAATAAATAAGAATGAATATGAATGCCATGAATTAGGCAGGGTAGGCATCCCATCCATACATCAGTTCACTCTGCAGAAAAGTTCATCATCACCAATAAAATGGAAGGAGATGCATAATGTACAGCAGTGAAAAAATGTCTTGCACAGCATCTGATGTACAGAACAGTGGTTTCCAAGCCATGAGGCAGGACTCCCAGGTGAGACGTGAGTCTATGACATGCAGAAATGTGCTCCACAGGGCTCCTCCTGGAGCTGTAAAACATTACCCATTTTCTCAGGTGAGGTTTAGCTTCCAAAAAGTCCATTCTGAATACTGCACATTCTTGTTGAATTGTGTACCTTTCCCCTACACACTCCACATTTCAGGTTTTGTTGTTTGGTTGGGTTTTACCAGTGATAATCCTGTAAAGAATTAAAGGAATTGATACTAGCCAATTGGTTTAAGACCAGCCCTTCATAGTATTGGTTAAGGGTTTGGAACAATTTCATGAGAAGTGATGCACAGAGAATTCTCCCTTGGGGGAGACAAGGCTTTGGGTGATCAGCCCCTGAATGTGTATTATTGCTGAGTAGGTATGATTAGTACAGCTCAGGATTTATGTACCTAAGAAGACTCCAAACATTGAGCAGTGGGTGGAGTGTTGGCTATAGATTGGACAGACAAGTAGCTGCAAAAGTAAAATGCTTTAAAAGCCTTAAGATAAAGCTGTTTAAAAAAGAAATTGTACCTGATATAAAATAAGCTCTGCTTCCAGTTGAGAGAGAAGGATTTGGTGTAACAGTTTTTGAAAAGTGTTTAACCATTGTGTTAGCAAGTTTACATACCTGCTTTTAAAAACATGTTACAAATTCCTTTGCTCAGCATCTCAAAGACAGTGTGGCTTAAGCTGTGTGGGTCATTGGAGGAGTTCACTATCACCTTCTTGCCAGATGTTACCAGTTCTATAGCAGAGCAAACAGAGCAGATTATTCCTGTCTACAAACAATGACCAGATTATCCCTTGAGCTGCCTCCAAATCTTTGTGCTGAAGTGGTTACAGAGAACTTACCTGATATGTTATATGGATTCTCTTCTGGGTTGCTTACTTTTTATATTACCATAAGTGCTTGCTTTCTGAGTGCATATATATATATATATACACTTGTGGCACAAGGCACTGTGCAATAAATGAAGTAACTCAGTATGGGGAGCAACAGAGACGAATTAGCAGGATAGGATAGTTATCTTTGCTGAGCAGTGGAGCTAATTTTTCAGGTTCTTCTTATTTAGGACTAGAACAGTGCTGATGGGGAAACCACACGACTGCAGTGTTTTCACTGCTACGTGACTTCAGCAAGATCGATGTGCCATGATCCTCTTGTGCTATGCAAGTCAGTGCTTGCTAAAATGGCCATCCCATTTGCGGGATTTGAGTTTAACATGTGCTCTGAGGGCACATGTTAAAGGTGCTGGCTCAGGGTTCTTCGATAGTTGTCTGTAACTCTGTAGTCCTCAGCGTTCGCATATAGTGATAGTCGTGCAGTTATGATTTGGAGTGCTTGGTATTGCACAAATGGCTTTGGTATCTTATCCCTGCAGCAGGACAGACTCCATGGACATAGACTTTTTCTCTGCCCGTCACCACTGCCATCTTTGTGCTCTGCTCTCATAAAGGCAGCTCACGAGGCTATGCCTGAAAGCCATCAGAAAATCACAATGACCATATTTTGCTAGTCATAAAATATGATCTATAAATTGCCATCAGGGACTCTCCATCCAGATAACTAGTAAGGCTAGAATTTTCATTTACAGGATCTGGGCTTGATGAAGCGAGGGGAAGTCCCCGTACGTGCCATCACGCTGCGGGGGTTCGACATGCCTGGAAGTTACACGCCAGGACGCGCAACTCGTGTGCGTACGCTCCCTGCATCAGCGCTGACACCAACCCGCTCCAGGGAGACTTGGCGGGGCGGGATTTGGGTGCCAGCCGCAGTGGGGGCGGCTGCGGCACCGTACCGGCTTTCACGGAGCGTGCCCGGGTGGCGAGGGGCAGAGCTCTTCCAGCCTCGCGGCGGCTGCCGCGATACGGCCGGGCCGGGCCGGGCTGGACCGCTCGGCAGCGCCGGGCGCGCCCCCCCCGCAGTGTCGCCGCCGGAGGGGCACCTCGGA
>JAAGNO010023006.1:5700-19018 GCA_033439905.1 Ceryle rudis | reverse complement strand
AAGGAGCAGGGCCATCTGCAACCAGAGCAGGGTGCTCAGAGCCCTGGCCAACCTCCCCTGCAATGGGGCCAGGGATGTGGGAGAAGATTTAGGTAAGAAGTCATCTCTAGGAAGAGGGACATGCTTAAGGACAGGGGTCACTGATGCCCTGGCAGTGCTGGATTAATGGTTGGACTTGATGACCTTAAAGGTCTCTTCCAACGAAAACAATTCTATGATTCTATTCTAAGAGATCCCACTGGCCCTGGGAGGAGGGACAGCATCAGCTGGTTGTGCTCGGTACCCAGAGCCTGACTGGGCTGTGAATGAGCCAGAAGCATTTGCTGCTGGTGGAAACCAGCTGGTCCTGGCCATGCTTCCCATGAAGTCCATGGGGACGGGGAGGCTGGGGAGTGCACTGTGTGCTCAAAAATTCAAAGGAAATCATGAGATGCTGGAAGGGAGAAGTATCTGCAGAGTTCCTACAAGTCAAAAATTCTGAGAATTGCAAATGCAAACATTTCTTGGTGCAGGCTGAGAATGAAACCCAAGCACCTGGAAGAAGAAGAAGAAGGAATCTGCAGGATTAGAGCAGCTGCTTCTCCAGTAAAGCTGGAGTTAGGGATTCTCGAGTGGTCCAAGCACTGCTACAGCTTTGCTGCGTGGTGTGAGCGGGGTGGTGGGAATGGCTTCGGGCCTTGCTGAGCCTCCTGGGCTTTGCTCAAGTCCTCCCTTTGTAAACAGGAGTTCTCCTAAATGCCGAAAACTTCTTCGTGGGAGACTCTGCGTTTGATGGACGTGAGCCTGTGAAAACTCTGACAGAAGATGCAGTGTCAGCTCCGTGGCGAGCTCGGGAGGTAAGGGGGGTTTGCTCGTCCTGCTGCTGCGGAGGGAGCCCAGGGAGAGGCCGGCGGGTGAGAGCCTGGTTTGTTTTGCAGGTGCTGGTGTTCCCAGAGCTGGCCTTCAGGCACGAGGGGTATTTGACTGCACTGGAGCTCGTGACACAGGAACTGCACCAACCCGTCCACGTGAGGTTCCAGGTGCATAGGCCGATAGGTGGAGAAGGTGAGACACCTCCCCTAACACCTCTGGTATGGTTGGAGCTGATGCCACCGGGGCCAAGGCAAGCGGAGCGTGTGTGGCCTTCTTGCGGCCTCTCTCTCTTCAAAGCAGAGGCTTTGAAGCCTGAAAGGCTCAGAGAGATGGTTCAGTTTTTTTGAGGAGACTAAAGTGCAGCAGGTGTGGTTGGACAGCCTGGGGTGTGGTTGGAGAAGTGGTTGTCCTGGAGAAATGAATAGAGGGAGAAACCCATCTCAATGCGCGAGGAAAACGCGAGCGTAAGGAACGTGCGTAGAAGTGGATTAATCTCCTGAGCTGTACTTGGGAAGACGTGACATGTCAATGGGAATGTGTTCTGGTCCGCCTGGCCCCACAGGTTAACAAGGAAGAACATTTCCCTGAGCCCATTTCTTCCTGATGGATGAGATAATCCACTAAGCCTTTTATTCCTTGTACAACAGCTCAGTAGTCACAGTTTTGGCAACAATTGATTCTGCAGCAGAATGTTTGCTGTAGCCCTAGGGTTGGCTGGTTACAAAAGGATAATTTTTGACACTGAAAAGCTGATACTTTGACGTGGAAACATTAACTTAAGAAAAGTTGCTTAATGTGCTTTTGGTGTCAAAGCCAGCTCTGCTCTCGCTTGGCCTCGCTTTCGCTCCAGCGTAGATGTCTTTCAGATTGCAAATCGATGCGTTCTCACTGGAAAAGAGGCTGGCTTGGGTTTTAATCATCTTCGTGCCTTTGTGAAACTTCCCAGTAAAACAGGACACTCGTCTTACGTTGTAGCTGCAGCTTTTACTAGGAGTGGAGATGTCGTCGAAGTGGGAAAAATGGTGAATTTGGAGCAAAGGAGAAGTGTTGCTTGTCAGCGTGGTGATCACTGCTTTCTCTTTCACTCCTTCCAGACTACCAGGAGGGAAAAAATGCCACAGAACCATTCCATGCTGCTCAGGAGGATGGGAACTGGACGCTACTTGAATGTCCTCCTGGTTTCCAGTGGTGTCATTTGACTGGTTCGTGCTCATCGCCAAACGACTGCTGCAACGCGACCGAGTGTGCCAACAGCTCTCTTGCCAGCAGCCCTACCCCTGTTTCCCTTCAGCACAACGAAAGCCAACTCAGCTATGAACTCATCAAGGAATTTGTCTTTACAATACCAGCTGGCCCTTCTACCCAGTATCTGGTCAGTGTTTAGTAGCTGCTGGAAACAGTGAGTAGGTGTTGGGGGGGGGGCAGTTTTCTCCAGAGTGCTTTAGGTAAATAAAAAAGAGATCCCAAAGCCCATTCAAATAAGGGACTTGCCCAGTGTCCCACATGCCACCACAGAATTGTAGAATCGTTTGGGTTGGATGAGACCTTTAAGGTCATCGAGTCCCAGCCATTGCCCCAGCGCTGCCAGGGCACCACTAACCTATGTCCCTCAGCACCACAGCTCCGCGGCTGGGAAACCCCTCCAGGCATGGTGAGGTATTTCTGTCACCACTCTCTTATCTTCCCTGCTCTGGTGTCCCTGCGGTGACCCGTTGTGATGACACAGTTGGTCAGAGGGTTCTGCAGATTTTCTGGGCTGCTCCCGTGGCACCGACGCAGTGAGATGGAGCATAAGGCTCATTTCTGCCTTAGCGCATTTGATTCAGAGTGGCCAAGGAGAGCAGAGTGGTGAAATGTCTCCCCGTGTTGTGCCTGGATCGGTGGCTTTTCTGCCGGTTTCCGTTGGCAGTGAGTCCAGCTGTCTTGCCCAAGCCAGAGCTGGGTGCTGAGTGCTGTTAACTTGAGGCATTAATCCAAAAATACCTCCTGTCTTTGCAGGTCACATTCAGAAAAGAAAGTATTTTTGTAAGGCCTGAAGATGTCTTCAGCATCCAGCACAACGGGGACTTGGGCTCACTCCTCCAGTGCCAGCCCAGTACCACGTCCCCGTACAGAACCAACGTCTTGAGCTTGAACTCTTCCGAGTGGGCGCTTGGCTCGTCCCAGCCCTTCATCGGTGCCGTCTGGAGAAACGACACCGTTTGCTCTCTCCGGGTTCGCTACGCCGAGGAGCAGCTGGTCCCGGTGATCAGCCCTGCCAACGCGGGGCTGGAGCATCCAGGTCACTACAGGGTCAGAGCCAGCGTGGACAACGGCATCTTCAGCGCCAACCTGTCCTGCTCTTTCTGGGTGGCTTCCCGGGTGTCAGGCCTGCGCGTCATCCACCCCGCTCCTCAAGGCGGACGGGTCTACCTGCCGTCCAACCACACTACCCTGGTGGTCAGACTCTCCTCGGGGGTCAACGCCACGGCCAGCTGGCTTGGGGACAACCACACCTTCCCCTTCCAGGGCTCCTGCCCAGCGGCCATCACGCCGCTGACGGCAGATTGTGCCAGGGAGACCAACGACACCTGGTTTGCCGTGGTCAGCCTGAGCGGCCTCGGGGAGGGCGTCAGCACCCACCTGCTTCTTGTGGAGAACGCCGTGAGCTCCCAGAACATCACTGTCACCGTCAAGGTGGAGGAGCCCATCCGCGGGCTGCGGGCCACCCCTGACCCTGAGAGCAGAGTCCTGCTAAATACACGCGTGGTGAGTGGGCGATGCTGATTTTAATCCCTCGGTAGCTTTTTTTAGCCTTTACTGCAGGTGGTGCCGGTCTGGCTCGGGGCAGGGGGCGGCTCTGTGCCTGTCAGGTGTAGCACTGCTTGCTGCTAAGCTCCAGCTCGGCTCTGCGTCCGCTTTAATACCCTCAGAGGTGAGGCAGCACCTCCTGCGAGTCGGGTACTGGCTTTCCAGTTCCACAGAAAACTGGAGGCTTTGTGAAAGGCCAGTATTAGCCTTCTTTTGACTTGGCAAGGTAGTTACTCCTTTAGGTGTTTACATTGCCTCTGCTAAATCCTTACTTCATAGAATCATCGAGTCATTCTGGTTGGAAGAGACCTTTAAGGTCATTGAGTCCCAACCCTTCCCCCAGCACTGCCAGGGCCCCACTGACCCCTGGCCCTCAGCACCACAGCTCCACGGGGGGCTTGGAAACCCCTCCAGGGATCACGGGGACTCCCCCCCTGCCCTGGGCAGCCTGGGACAGCCCTGGACAGCCCTGCAGGGGGTGGAAGAAATTGTTCCTTAGCTCCAACCTCAACCTCCCCTGGGGAAACTTGAGGCCATTTCATCTTGTCCTATCAGCTGGCTTAAGCTATAGAAACGTTTCATCCATCCATCAAAGTCTGGCATTTGCAGTCTTTTGGGTTTTTTTCTCCAATCCCCTGGCCTCAGAGCTACGGCCAAGCCCGGGGAACATGTTGCAGATCTGCCCATCAGTATCTGTGAAATGCTCTGTTCAACCTCTGGCTGCTTATGGCAGAACCCTGTGCCTGCAATGCCTGTTGGTCTCACCCTTCCTGGCTGCTGTGGTCTGCTCAGGAGCACTGTAGGAGTGAGGAAGGAGCCCACCCTGACCAGTGCAGGTCAACCTTCTTAGCCTTTGCGTTGGGTACCATCAATGGCTGAGGGTCAGAGACTCATGTAGCTAAAGCTGTGTTGTTTCTGCAAAGGTATCGGAAGATTTTTTAGCCAGCAAGAGCCCTGATCACTAGAGCAGAGCACAAGGGTGTGGGAGCAGGTACTATGGGTTCTGCTCCCTGCTCTGCTCTTGACTTACAGAGCCAGGGTTGGTAGCTCTCTACCAGCATCTCTACCAAAGCCAGAGATGATCCTGCCCCTCCATGTCCTGCTCTGAGAGAGCTGTCTTACAGGTGTGTGATGCCTCCCAGTCTGGCTCTGCTCCCTTGCCAGTTCAGCTGGAGATCTCCTGGGAGGTGCTGGGAAGCTTTTCTCTTGCACTAGTATGAAATGTTCTCATGCCTTTCAGAGCTACATCCCTGTGATGGAAGCTGGGTCAGATGTGACTTTCCGATGGACAGTAGATGATAAGCCATCTTTCACTTTTTACAATGTTGTCTTCAACGTTATCTACCAAAGCCCAGCTGTGTACAAGCTCTCGGTAAGCCAAGGCCTTTCCCATGGTGCCATTTCAATCCTGGGTTTCCATCTCATCCTGCAACCAAAGCAGGAAAAGCAGCAGGGAGAGGAGGAGGCCGAGTTGAGTTGAGGAGGTTTTCACTGTGCTCCTAACAAGCTTCTCTTGTTTCTTACTGAGCTGCTCTTGCAAATGCCAACAGTAAGCTCCTTCCTGTCCTTCCCTCGGAGCTGACTTTGCTGTCTTCCTCACCTTTGCTTTCTCCTCTTTCTCCACATTCTCCTTTCTGCTCACAGGGCATCTGTCCTTACTCCTCCCCAGCAGCACTGAGGCTGGAAGCCCCGCTGCAGGGTACCAGCAACTGCTTGGGCAGGCAGCAGATGTGGATTCAGAACCAGGCAGAGGCAGGACAGAGCTTCTGCCACAAGCTCTTCTGCTCTCTGTCCTGTTCTCTTTCTACTGCTGTGGACTGGAACACTCAGTTTTGTCACGAAGGATGGAGCAGAGTCTGGGCAGAGGAGGTGTCCGTTGCTTGTCTCTGTCCAGCAGATCTTTCTGTGTCGTGCCCAGAGTCCTGGTTGGGCTCTGAGCTGCTCAATCCTTCACAGGGTAACTGCTGACTCCCTGGAGAGTCACCAGCCCTGGCTCTGAGGACACGCTGGCTCTAACTCCCTTGGTACCACGCTGTGCTGAGTAGCACTGCTTTGCTGGGTGAAGCACTGTGTGGACACGGCTGGATAGCGTTCCCTTATGGAGATACCAAGGTGGCATTAGTCTGGGGTCCACTGGGTCTGGTGTAACAGGTCCCAGAAGCCTAGACAAGCTTCTTTTGTCTGTTGGGGTGGGCGGTCTCTATTCACCTGGGTTTGAAGGGTCCCTTCTGTCAGCAGCTCAGCTCTGCTGCAGGTGAAGAGGTGGCAAGATGCTTCATCCTGAAGTGCCACATCGGTGTTAGGTGCCTAGATGATCCTGAGGATCCTGCTCTACTTCTGTCTCATCTCCTCAGTCTCTTGCCTGTCCGTTCTCCCTTTCCTTTCTCTGCCCAGCTTTGCTTTCCCTCTCTGTGCCCACTACAGTCCGAGTGCTGGAGCTGCCCTTGGCGTGCTTGATTTCTTGAGTCTCCCCCATCCCCACTCTCTGTGCTTGGAGCCAGTCACCTGCCACTGTCCCAAGGAAACTGGGTAGCTCTTGGTCTCTTGACGGCAGCAAGTGCCTGGGCTCAGCAGCTGGAGACAGTGTGCGGGGCACATGGGAGCAGGCAGAAGGGTAACTGGCAAGTTCAGAGCCAGATGGGTCTCAGGATGAAAGGCTCTCCTTGTCCTCTTGCTCTAGAACCAGCCCTTCCTTAGGCTGACTTTAGGGGTGGAGATGTAGTGCTTCTGGCAAGAGGTGGCTTCACCAGGTAGGTGACCTTCCAGTCTGTGCTGCTCTCCAGTGCCATTTAGGCTGTTGCCCCTGCCTCCCTGTCCCTCGTCTCTGACCTAACCTGCTCACCTGCTCGGTGGGACCTCTTCAATAGAAAGAAGCCCCACTCTCAAGAAAGGGCAGCACGGCGAGGTGATCCCAAACGCATTCTTTGTCCCGCTGTCCTTCCCAGCTCACCGCCTCCAACCACGTCAGTAACTTTACGGTCAATTACAATGTCACGGTGGAGATGATGAATAAGATGAAGAACCTGACAGTGCTGGGTGTCCTGCCGGTCCTCCCTCAGAACAGCACCGTGGAGCTTACGGCGAGAGTTCAGGTTGATTCCGCTGTGGATGCGATGTTCCTGTGAGTCCTTTGCAAGTTGCCCTGACTTAGGATCTCACTGCTCATCACTTACCAGTCTTCCCTGCTCTATTTCTCTTCCCTGGGGCCAGCTGCTGTCAAATGGCCCATTTCTCAGCTGCTTTCTAGGTAATCTGAAGACCCAGCAGGTGTGGTTCAGTCACGCTGGCTGGAACCTCTAGTTCGGGCTGAAAGACTTCTCTTCTAAAGGATTGCAACCTTGCTTTAATATTGGGTTCCTCCTCTGCTTCCCAGTGTTGTGCTCTTCTCAGGCGACAAGTTCTGCAGCACTGGGCACAGCTACTGCTTTGACACTTGGCCTTCTGCTTCCTGGGGATTTTCTGGAAACCCCAACCCCGAGCCTGAAGACAGGCCAAGGTTCCTCTGGGATTTCCACGATCCTCCTGTTGTGCAGGGTAACAAGGTTTGCATGTTTCTCCAGGTGGGATTTCGGAGATGGTGTCCAGGAGACACACCTGTTCAAACCTCCCTACAACAAGTCTTTCCTTGTTCCTGACCCCAGCGTCCACGAGGTTGTGATTGAGCACAATGTTTCACACGTCTATCAAGACCCAGGTATGCTCAGGGTGGTTCTCGGGGGAGAAGGGGCTCGGGCATTTTTGTTGCAGGAGGGTTACAAGGAGAGGCTGTAACTCCATCTTGTCTCTGCTGGAGAGGAGGAAGAACTTTATTTAGAAAACCTCATTTCCATGACACGGAGGTATAGAACCTGCTCTTTATTGATGCCATCAAGCATCTGGCACCTTGGATGCGTGTGGCTTTTGAAATGCTGGAGAAGAGTCATTGGTTGCCTCTCTAATTGCAGTGATAAAGTCGTTCCAAATTTCCAGCAGTTGATACGATCGTCCTTTGGTGTAGCTGGTAGGAACGTACCTGAGAATAAACTCCAGCCACACTGGAGAACGTACGCAGAGAGCAGCAGATCAGTGTCAGTTTGTTTACCGTGAGGTGTCTGTGTTCATTGAAATCACCAAGTACACGATGAAACCTGGAGTTTTTACAAGTAGATTAAAAATATTTTGTTGGAGAACATGTAATGTGTCTGCAAAACACCGACAAAATTATCCAGTAAGCAGTGACCTTGGCAGTAAAGGACATTGGGGCAGTCTCAGCAGTCAGCCTGCCTTCCTACTTGGTGTTTGGTCCTCATGTGCATGGCCTGGTTGTAATTCCTGCTGGTCCTGGGCCAGAGTAGGGAAGCTCGGGGTGTGTGCAGTGCGGGAACAGAGTATCCCCTGCAGACCCAGTCGTGCTGCCCACGCTGCTGCGCCACTGAGGAAGCTGTTGCTCCAGCATCTCCTCACCACTGGTCTTTTTCTGCTCTCTCCTAACGCAGGTGAATATGCCTTGGTGGTTCTCGTGTCAAACCAGTTTGAGAACCTCACCCACCTGACCCCAGTTTACATCCACAGTTACCTGGTCGATGTGAAGATGGAAGCAGAGGAGGATGTTTTAGTTGTGAGCCGTCCGGTCACCTTCCAAGCCAATCCATTGCCGTCTGCCTACGGCGTTGTGTACACCTGGGACTTTGGGGACGGCTCCTTGCTGTTGACAGACAGCCAGGCTACGGTGACATACAGCTACACCCGAAGAGGGGTGTACAACATCACCGTGACCGCGAACAACACCATCAGCAGCGTGGAGACGGTTGAGTCCTACCAAGTGTTTGAAGAGATAACTGGGCTCTGTGTTTCCGTGGATGAGGCGGCGGAGCTGGGAGCGTCCGTGACCCTCAACGCTTCGGTGCAGACCGGGGACAGTATCACCTGGATATTCAATATGGGGGATGGGACGGTGCTGACGAGTCAGGTGCCGGTGGTAGAACACGTCTACGTGAAGGACATCAACTGCACTGTGAACGTGACGGCCGTGAATCCTGTGAACTCCGTCTCACAAACTGTGCCCGTTCGGATCTTTGTCCTGGAAGTGCTCAAAATAGAGCCCTCTTCTTGCATCCTCGAGCACCCCGACGTGCAGCTCACCGCCTACGTGACGGGGAACCCCGAGGAATACGTCTTCGACTGGACGTTTGGAGACGGCTCGCACAACGTGACCATCAGTGGGGACCCTGTGGTGAGGCACAACTTCACCCGCAGCGGGACGTTCCTGCTCTCCCTCACCCTCTCCAGCAGGTTTAACAAGGCTCACTATTTCACCAGCGTCTGCGTGGAGCCAGAGATAGTCAACGTCACCCTTCTCCCTTCCAAGCGCTTCGTGAGGCTGGGTGAAGAGAGCAGCTTCCAGGTCAGCGCCCTGCCACTCTACCAGTACCGCTACCGCTGGGACTTCGGGAACAACGAGTCCACTAGGTCAAGTGGGACTGAAGTGACCTACACCTACAAGAACACGGGGATCTTCCTGGTCACGGTGACCGTCTCCAACAATGTCTCTTTCAACAATGACACAGCCTTTGTGGAAGTCCAGGAACCAGTGGGGGTAGCAAAGATTGAATATAATGGGACAAGCGTTTTGGAGCTGAACCAGATCTACCTGTTCTCTGCCAGCATGAATGGAACCAAAGTGAGTTACTGGTGGGACTTTGGAGATGGCACTACCCAACCTGGGAACACCACCACCCACTCCTACAACAGCACGGGCCATTACACTATTAGCGTGAGGGGCCACAATGAGGTGAGCTCTAACGAGACCGTCATCGACGTCACAGTGAAACGTCGGCTCCAGGGGCTGACCATCAACGCCAGCAGGACCGTGGTGCCATTAAATGGTTCGGTGAGTTTTGTGGCCACGCTTGCAGCTGGTACCGCCATCCGCTACTCGTGGATTCTCTGTGACCGGTGCACCCCCATCCAAGGCTCCTCCACAATTTCCTACACTTTTCGGTCCGTGGGCACGTTCAACGTCATCGTGACAGCAGAGAACAAGATCAGCTCGTTGCAGGACAGCATCTACGTCTACGTCCTGGAGCAGATTGAAGGCCTGCAGGTGTCTAGCAGCGACCTGGTGGAGGACCTCTATTTCCCAACTAACAAAACACTCCATTTGCAGGCAGTGGTGAGGGAGGGAACAAACATCTCTTACAGCTGGCTAGTCCAGCGGGATGGCAACGCTGTGCAGACCTTCACTGGGAAAACCTTCTCCTTGAGCATCCTAGAAGCCGGGAACTACACCGTCTACCTGAAAGCCACCAACATGCTGGGATGCGCGACTGCTAACAGGACACTGGAGTTCGTTGAGAGCGTTGGTCTTTTAAAGCCTTCTGCCTTCCCCAACCCAGTTGCTATTAATGCCTCTGTTAACATAAGTACCACCATAAGCAGTGGCACTGGCATCACGTACGTTTGGCACCTCGGGGATGGCTTCTCTCCAGCAACCTCTGAACCCTTTATCATACACTCCTTCCAAAGCCCTGGGGTGATAGAGGTTGTTGTTGGAGCAGAAAACAAGTTGGATTCGACCAATGCAACAATTGCTATCTGGGTGGAGGAGATCATAGAGGGGCTGAGCATAGGCACTGCAGAACTGGACTGTAGATACGTCTCATCAGGCTCCACGGTGGTCTTTGAGGGGGAGCTGCAGAAAGGCACTGAAGTGACATGGCTTTGGGAGGTGCCAAATGGCACGTTGAGTGGCCAGGCCGTGGCAGTCACGTTCCCCACCGCAGGGCTTTATACAGTCTATCTGAATGCATCGAATGACATCAGCTGGGCCCTGGCCAGCAGGAACATCTCAGTTCTGGACAGGATTCAAGGACTGGAAGTTCTTGCCAGCAAGAAGGTGGTGGAACCAGGGGAACAGGTCACCTTTGTGATCAGGATGTTGTCAGGGACCTCTGTGAGTTACTTGGTGAGCATAAGTGGGGACTACTCTGTGGTGCTCAACGGGTCCAAGTACACACATGAGTTCACCAAGAGCGGTGATTATTTGGTGACCGTGACAGTGCAGAACCAGATTAGCATCGCACATGCTCAGGTGCTCATCGCTGTCCTGGAGGCCATCCGCGATGTCAGGCTCCTGAACTGCTGTGAGGAAGGCATAGCCACGGGCACGGAGAAGAGCTTCAGTGCCCAGGTGGGGAGAGGCTCCCGTGTGTCCTTCTCCTGGCAGTTCTCCCTGTGGAAAGAGCAAGGTCGATCTGTGGTCACTGTGACAGGAGAGAGTGTTTCCTACACTCCAGAAGCTGCGGGGCTGCTCGAGATTCACCTCCATGCCTTCAATGACTTGGGAGGTATCAATATCACCAGAACTATCCAGGTCCAAGACCCAATAGTCCACGTCGCCCTGACTGCCTCCAATGCCTTTGTCAACAGGACAGCGCTGTTTGAAGCAGAAGTGGTGCCCAGCAACAGGAGTGTCGAGTTCTTGTGGACCTTTGGGGATGGCTCTTCTGCTCAAATGACCAAGGTTGCTGTGGCCAACTATTCTTACCTGAGCCCCGGGGACTACCTGGTGGAGGTGAATGCTACCAATCTCATCAGCTTCTTCATAGCCCACCTCACTGTCACTGTCAAAGTCCTGGAGTGTGAGGAGCCAGAGGTGGAGTTAGCTTTGCCCCCTCAAGTAGTCATGAAGCGGTCCCAGAGGAACTACCTAGAGGCACAGATTGACCTCCGAGGATGCATCAAGTACCAGACGGAGCATCTGTGGGAGATCTACCGAGCAGCCAGCTGCATGAACTTGGATAACTCCAGCAGGATCCGTCTGCCGAACGTTGACGTGAACAGGCCCCAGCTGGTTATACCGAAGCTTGCCCTGGAGGTCGGCAACTACTGCTTCATCTTTATCGTCTCCTTGGGAGATACCCCGCTGTCCAAAAGCATCTTTGCCAATGTGACTGTGATACCAAGTAAACTGGTCCCGATCATTGATGGGGGGTCATACCGTGTATGGTCCAACACTCAGGACTTAATCTTGGATGGGCAGAAGTCCTATGACCCAAACTTGGATGATGGTGAACAGACTCCGTTGTTATACGATTGGTCTTGTACGTTCTCCTCCAAGGTAAGAGCAGTTTTGCACAGCCAGGGAGGGTGGTCATTTGGGAGCTCCAGTTGCACATCATCTCCACCACGAACACGTGCCTTGCTTGAAATGGTGTTTTTATGAAGCTTTTTATGAGCATCTTTAACAAAGCTGCTCCAGAAGGAGGGTTGTAAAGGTTTCCTTTCCTAATTCCCACCTCAGGGTGGTGGTACCTACAGGGCTGTGAGGAGCTGTGCAGTGCAGGCTGCTGCAGGCTGTCCCCGGTGCCGTGGTGGCACCCAGCCATGGTGGCTCTGGAAGCTGAGGCATTCGCATCGCTGCGTCCCTTGTGCTTGGCCCCTGGGTCACGGCTTCCCTGTAGCTCCTTCCATAACCCGAAGGCATCACAGAGCTGCTGATGGCAGCCTAGGGGCTGAGGGCTCTGCTCCCTCTCCCGTGAACAGTTAAAAGTCTCTCATTCCAGCAGAGGCCAAAGTCAGACTTCAGAGGAGTCATGTCACCACAAGTCACGGTCACTGTGGTCACGAGCAGGTCACCATCCTCATGCTGAACTGGTCTGACCCTACAGTGACAGACGGGCAGGGGAGAACTGCCCTCCAGATCCTGAGGGGAGAGCCACCTCAGGAGTGTGTTCTGATGGAATGTGGGATTTTTTTGTTCAGGAAAAGTCATTGTTTCCTAATTTTACCTCAAAACAGAGACGCAAAGTGTGTGTGGATGAGACTTTTGAGTTTCTCGTGAGCTTTTTGTGTTGCTTGGCAATGTTTATAAGCTACTTAATGAAGAATGAATTGCTATAAAATAAGAATTTGAAGCTCAGGTGAAAGACAGAGCATTCCAAGTACTACTTACTAACCTGAAGACCAGGATCGTGTGTTTATTGTCCACCCCCGTGGTGACACTGCGCGGGCAGGTCTGTAGCAGTGCCTGTGTGTGGACCTGAGTGTTGTTGGCTGTGGACTAACCCGACGTGCTCCCGTACCAAGGAGGGTTTGAAAGTTCTTTTCTCCTTGCAAGCAGAGCTCGGCTGCAGGGTGCTCTCTGAATTTCAGTGCCAAGGAAGGAATTGTCACAATTTCCAAAGCTGCACTGGAAGCAGGTGTGGAGTACACCTTCGACCTCACCGTCAGGAAGGAGGGTATGAGTCCCGAGGCCACCAACCAAACCGTACGTACCACAGGTGCTTTCCCTCCTCGCGTGCCCGCTGCCGGACTCGGCCGAGCTGCAGTTCTGACCCTTTTCGTAAGGAAGTTTCTAGAGGAGAGCGCTGCTGGCTCGCGACCGTGCCCGGCCACGATGACTCCCACGGCTGTGTCCTCTGGGGTGG
This sequence comes from Ceryle rudis, assembly GCA_033439905.1. Lineage (NCBI taxonomy): Eukaryota > Metazoa > Chordata > Aves > Coraciiformes > Cerylidae > Ceryle > Ceryle rudis. Next base: position 5,969 of record JAAGNO010023006.1, on the reverse strand, counting down.
AAGCATCACTGCCCACCAGCATCAGCCAGCAGACCTTAGGGCATCTCTGGGGCTTCATAACTGACCCCATCCAGGTCATTGCCAGGAGCAAACACCAATATTTCCTGATTTATTCATTTTATGCTGCCTTGGGCAGCACTTTTGGCTTGTCCTGACGAGTCCTTTTAGTTTCTTCCTTTAGCTGGTAAAAGTTCTGGAGGAAATGTCTGATGAGGAGCAGCTAAGGGAGCTGGGGTTGTCTGGTCTGGAGAAGAGGAGGCTGAGAGGAG
>JAAGNO010023003.1:8237-19269 GCA_033439905.1 Ceryle rudis | reverse complement strand
AGACAGAGAAGGAAGCAAAAACCTTTCTTTCCCATCTTTAAAAGAAAAAAAAAAAAAAATAAAAATAAAAAATCAGGTTTCTTTCAGGAAACAGAGAAACCTACATAATGTGAAAACTTATTTGGCTTAAAATGCAACTCCTCCTTCACATTCTTTTTATTTTTAACTGGATCCTCTCACATGAGATTGTATTCTTATTTTTACCACAGTGGGGTGCATAGCATTATCACAAATTTCACCCAGCTCCCATGCTATGCAAGTGTGGTCCTGCCACCCTTTGAGAGCGAAGGAGCAGCACTCAAGGCTCGCTCCATCCTCACTAGCATTTGGCAATGCTACAACAACACGCACGTGGCCTATTTTTAAAAGAAATGCAAGTTTTCATGGAGGAGGAGAGGTAGGTTCAGAAGACAGAGATAATCTGTTCTATAGCTTTCATGTTTTGTCGAAACCAGTTTACGAATATGCTTTGATCAACTAATGCAATATTGTATCTCCCCAAGGCTACACAGAGAGTCCTCAGTAAAAGGGAGAGAACCAGCAGATGCCTGATACGCCCTTGGCTGGGAACAAGCCCCAGGCCAAAGTCCAAGCAGAGCCTGGCTCGTGACTGTTCCTCTCCCTCAAGGACTTTCGGGGACCGATTTCCCTCTGGCTGCATTCAGGACTTCTCCCATATGAGTTTCACCTGAGAGATTAGAGGGGCACAGGCTGTGCAGAGCAAATCCTTTTCCAAAAGCCATCTCCTAGTGGCACTGAGCCTAAGTATTAGTGCTAAGAAACCCTGCAGAAAGCCTGGCTGATAAAGCTCTTGTAGCCCCATGGTTACTGAGCATCTGAAATTCAGCCTTCAAGGTGAGGTGAAGCCTACCAGCAAAGACAAACCTTTAAAGTTAATATGGCCATAGAGCTTTATAGGGCATTAGTTCTCTCATGCTTTCTTAGCTCTGGATGTGACTCACATAAGTCAGACTTCTGTATCTAAATGTACATCACAAAGTAGGGCAAGTACAGCCATCTGAACTAAGTTAATTTAATATTTTCAGGGTTCTCACTTGTGAATCTGGAATTTATTTATTTATATACATATCTTCCCCTCTTTGATCCTATTTTTTTTTTATTTTTTTCCTTTTTTTTTTGTAGACTACAATTTCAGAAGTCAAATTCAAAACATCCCAGGACACGATTTGGCATTACAATCTTTACTTATGATTCAAACAGGTACATTTTTAAAAGCAGTCCTGAACACATCATAGTGGTCTCCAAGTACATAAAAATTATTTTAGTGACAAGGTTTGTCCAAAATGACACCCAGATATAGTAAACTTCCTCAACAGAGCACAGAACAGTGATCTCCATGGGCAGTAAGCCAAGCGAAATACTGAATTTGGAAATCCCTAGAATTAGGAGAGCTGGGGAAAAGACTGAAACTGATTGGGAAGCATTTCTCCCTGCTGCACTAAAGAGTTCAGAAAACAGTATGAGCTCACAGCACAACAATTTTGTAAGTCAAGCAAGGCAAGCAGGAGATGCCTTTTTCAAAATATCCTTCAGTTTAGCAGAAGACAGGCAAAATTGAAGTCTAGTACAGAAAGAAAAGCTTCAGCATGAAAATACTTAGTTATGTAAAAGAGACAAACGTAATAAACAATCTCATGGTAAGACACAGAGATCAGTTGGTCATATTCCCAGTATGTAACATGACAGTTTAGGAAAACCCCCAGGCATCAGGCTCTCTCCATGGCAAAGATATCTCACCTCCAGAGCTACAGCTTCCCTGGGCTAGTGATCCAACCCCTCACACTCAATGATCTTACCTGTAACAATCCGTTTCCCAATATTGATTCTTCACCAAAACCAAACATTTCATATCTACAAAGCCAAAAGCTGAATAGAAATTAAAAATTATCTGGTTAATCAGACATCCCCAGTTACACTTGAGCCAACAAGCAACTGCTGTAGCAGTTAGTGCCACTAGGGCAAAGGAGTCACACACTTGAGCAACTTTATTTTAACCACACCTTTTTTGAATGGAAAACAGACAGCTTCATAAGCACGCTATCAAGTAAAAACCAAAACAAAATAAATAAAAGCCAACCACAAAATCAAACTAAAACAAATATTTCATTGAAAAATGCATTTTGAGCAGTCATTCAGTGTGATAGTTCCCACTTTCCTATTCATTAAAAAAAGAAAACCTCATAGAAAAATAGAATTTATTTTTTTTTTATTGTAGTACTCCAATGCCTTTCTAGCTCTCCTTGCTGTAAAAAAGAGAGGCTTTTGATCTGGCCAGCAAATTTACTGCCTTTATATATAAAGGATTTCAAATTTACAGTAAATATGTGTTATTTGACTCAGGAAAGTCTGTCTTGTGAAATGAATGAGGCACAATTCCTATGAAAATTATAGGCCGTGATGAAGTGATTAAAAAATCTTGCAACACATGGATAAATCAGTTGTGTTTTAAGCTTCATTACACAGCTTTAATTCTAACATTTTCTAACTTCCCAGGTTTAAAAAAGAAAACTTCATAATTCTGCTAATATTTCCAGAGGTGTTGGAACTTTCTATCTGCTTGCTACTTCATCCACACAAACAACCAACAGCAAGGAGAGTGTATTGGCATCTGCAAATATGTACCAGAAGATAATAAAACATTTTGTTTCATAGACAACTGCCTACAGCAGAGTAAAGACAAGTCCCAAGAAATTTGCATTTCCTTACAAATTCTGCAAGGGACTGTTGTTCTCATGGTGCCTCTCTGGAGGCTTCTGCTCTTCAACCTGCTCAGTGTCTGGCAGGACACCGGAACAGATTGCCCTGAGAAGCTGGGTGGATGCCCCATCGTTAGAAGTGCTCAAGGTCAGGTTGGATGGGGCTTTGAACAATCTGATCTGGCGGAAGGTGTTCCCTGCATCCATCACAAGTAAAATCTACCCAGCCCTACACCTGCAGCCCCCAGTCAGGGTCTCTTTAGCTGTTCTGCAGTGATAAGGGCTACAGTCAGGCAGGAAAAGGGTTGGAAGATGTTCAGTTGTGCTGCCAAGACCTGTACACGAAGCCTAATTAAGACCAGTGCTATAAGAGACTACAGCATGTGCAGCAGAAACATCAACTGCTATTTTGGCAGCTCATGTCTCTGCTTCAAGATATGATTTCTGAAAGACTTGCAGCCTAGCAAGTGAGAGCAGTGGTGTGGTGGGAAAAGGGTCCTTGACATGCCCAGTCCTCCAGAACTCAGCCTGACCTTCTCTCAAGAAACCAAAAAGGTGCTAAAAATTTGCAGAGAAAACATTATCTAAAAGCTGGCACCATGGACCATTTTGCCCTTAGCAGTGTTTTGAGAAAGGGCTGAATAGTTTGAAACTGCCTATGAAACAGACTCAGAGGAACACATTTGCATGCAGGACCCATGCACCAAGCTCAACGGTCCAGATGTCACAGCCTGTACACGGTGATAGCAGGGAGTTGCTACCTGTCCCTCACATCTGCCTCCCAATTGCCCATGGACAAGTCCCTGCAGTGCAAGCAGCTGTTGCTGCTACTGACTTTATGGAAGAGCTTACCCCACGTCTCAAGTCAATACACGCAGTGAAGCAATCACCTCTGCAAGCTGTGTTTGGGAGTCCCAGCCCCAGACTCTGGGGCAAGGGCCTTTCACCACTAGGTAGGGCAGAGAACTGGCAGTGCTGCAGGCCAGGAGCTTAGGGGGCTTCAGCAGATAGGAGTTAGTCCCTGCTTGTCATGAGAAGGAGCTGGGATCCAGTGTGCAGGTGAAAAGTATGGAATTAGGGTCCCAGCAGGCACAGCATCCAGAACATGCACAACATCCAAGACATGCAGTTAGAGACAGCACAAGGAGAATGGGCAGTTGCCACTACCTGAACCCAATTCTGCTGCCACCACTACCTTTGACCCGCTGATGATACCCTGTCAAATTAAGCTGGATGTCCCAAAATCCCACAGGAATACTAAATGCCATGTATTTACTTCTGCCTCATTCATAGCTCCTCAGAATCCATTTTCCTGTGGACTAATTATAAAGTTCATACACTTCAGCTGCATGAAGGCCCTTCTTGATCTTCCCTCCCTCTGTCATTCCTCCTCCTCCTCCTCGATACAAACTACAAACCCCATCTTCTTCAGCTGTTGCTTCCTGTGCTCTCAACAGGATGCAGAGGCAAGAAGAGTAAAGCTTGGAATATACAGTGCAAGAAAAACATTATTATTCCAGAAAGTTAATTTGGAGGTAAGTAGGACACCGGGTGTAACTGGAAGCTATTGCACACAGTTCTAAGATTATACTCATAATATGCTGTATTAAAAACTTCTTACCTAGACAAAGGAGTAATTCAGAAATAGAAATGAGAGTGCCAGTAGGTTTTTCCAGCTTCTCTTGGATTACTTCAAATGGATATAACCCATTTTCACATTAAAACCTCTGCTGTACACAACTGTTCAGAAGCTTCATCTTCAGCAGAATGTTGCATAAAGAAAAATGTACATGAACTTGTATATCATTCATATCTAATGCCTTGCCAACCTACACTTTTTTACTATCTAATTATCAAGTGGAAGCCTGTCAAAAGCCTTTTTTTTTTTTCCCCTGCTACTTTTATTGTAACAAAAAAAAAAAATCTGAAAGACAGTCACTTTAACAATGCTCATTTGTTTCCCAAGGTTTGTGTGTACAAAAGGTGAGAAGAACCCCTTGGACTTCACCGCACCCTGTGCCAGCCACCCTTGGGAGAAGCCTTGAAGGACTGAGCTTAATTCATTGCCTCATGTTTCCACTCTCACAGGCATGGAAGTGGGAATACAGCTCATACAGATTGCAGCAGATGATAACTGAGGTTTAGTACATAGCTCTTAACCACAGCTTGCTAGACAGGTAACAGGGACTCCTAAGAGCAACAACATGTCAATTCTTCCCAGTCATAACTGGAAAAAAGACTGAAGATTTCACAACCATGCAAGTTGTTGACTTGTCAAGAGAGTAACAGAATTGCTGCTTCCAGCACAGAATGATTTTTAATGTTTATACAGGTCTAACATTTAATTTTAGTACAACAAATGGTTATGCACAAAGAGAAACTGAATAAAAATGCAGCAGAACAAAAGCTGCTACAATAAACTGCAAGTAAAAACACACTATTGTCTCCCTCCCTTATTCCTTTTCTCTTCCCCTTTGGGGAGGGAGGGGGGTTAACAGAGCATCTGTTATAGGTCTAAGGGGCCGTCCTGACCCTAAACCATGACAGTGAAGTTCCTACTAAAAAATTACTACTACATTTACAGTAATAATACTTCCACAGTGCACAGAAGTCATGACAACAAAGACAGTTATTTGTCCTTGGCTTATAAAATGAGGTTCCACACTGTTGAACATCAGGGATCAGTAAGCACCAACTGAACAACTTTGACCCAGAAGCTCAACAAGTTGCCTCGTTCAACCTGGAACCCAACGGTTCAAACAAAGGTCTGAACAACAGTGGTGCCTCTGCAGAGCAGCATAGGACACACTCCCCTTGTTGTGCAGGGTCTGTGCCCTAGTGCACAGCTTAAATGACACCCCATGCTGCTCGGGTCTCTGCAGCAGATGAACCCAGACAGTCTGGTAAACTAGCAATGGGTGTGTAATTGTTTTAAAATCACTTTATATATTTTAGCCAATACTCACTCTAGTAATCTGAGTTAATACTAAACCTGTGCAGTGCAGGAAGTCACAGCTGGAAACACCCAAACAGAAAAACCTGCACCCTGTCACAGTCAGGATGTTTGAAACAGGTTTTTTTTTTCTTCCCTGATGAGTTTGTCTTACTTCTATGCCACTCCCTTGAGACAACTCTTTTTAAGGGAGCCAGACTGGATTAAGTTAGGAATATCCAGGAGAAGGTGGCCTATACATATATTATTCTTGGGGGAAGTACATGAGCAGTGCTGAGATAGCATCTGAAGAGCCTTGCTAGGAAAGGTGAAGGCAGAGAGGTTTTTCCCATGCTTGCTGTTGGGTTATAGACTGCCATGGACTTTGCAAATGTTTTCTCATTGAGCCAAGTGCGGGACTAGTAGACACTACACAGAACCAGAATTACAAAGATCCAAAAGCTTGTGTTGTTTTCCCAAATATCTTTCTTCACCTTTTCTGGTACTTGTTAGTGGTCGATGGGGCACCATCTAAGAAAACTGGTCTGTAACAAAGCATCTCCTCCTTGGATCTCATGTTCCACTTCTTAGATTAACCAGTACCTAATGCTAGATACGAAAATTCTGACAAAAATATATGCGGTTTTCTTCACCACTGATTTTAGTGATTGTTCCAAAAACAAGCCACAAAATGATACACAGTCTTTGCAATTCTGTAATTTTAGGGTCTTTGCTAAAACTCAGATGTTTCATTTATTCTTTTGTTAAAAGTATCTACATGCTGGAAAGAGAGAAAATGTCAAAAGCATGAACTTTATTATCTTTCTCCTTTCCCCCAGAGAGGCTTCAGCCAGGCAGCAGCTACTTCAAAGCTTTACATAGCACGTGCCTGGAGACTGAAACCAAGAGAAGCAACTGCCAAATTCAGGAGGCATTAAAAGGCTTAAATTCAGAGGGCTCCCTGGGGCTAAACATTTTTTTTGTTTTGTTTTGTTTTTTAATTAAAAACTCAAAAATAAAAGCTAGAAAGAAGGAAAAACCCTGAAGTTACACCCTCCTGGAACAATATGCCCACAAATCTCTCATAACCTTCTGAGTCACAGCTACCAGGGTTAATAACCCAGCATCAACCAAATGGTTTCTGGACTTCACAAAATCCTACAGAGCCTTGCAGGAATCACTGGAATTGCTTTAGGCTTACTTGAACTTTTTTGGAAGTGAAGAAGAGTAAACAAACAGGAGACAGTCAGCCAGACTTGATTCTGAGAATGGAGCAGAAATTTTACTTCTCTCTCAAAAGTACAAAAGAAAATTCTAAGAAATACACAGTTACAAAGTTTTAAAGTGCAAGGAAAAAAGTAGATGACATGCAATTAGAAATTAAAATTTCTGTTTATAAAAATATGGTGAGTACACCTGTGTTCCTGGGGCTAGGATATTTTATTGAATCATATGTGGTGTCATAATCTGCAAATAACATATGAAAAATTACCCAAAAATACTGAGATTCATAGCTTCCAGGGAGGAAAAGAAAAAAGAAAAAAACCAAACAAATAAAACACACAGAGACACACATGAAAGTGACACAAAAGCTAAACATTTACCAAAGAAATGCAGGAATCTCAATGGTAAAACTCATGTTAGTCCACTCTGCTTTGAATGGGTGACCGGACTGAAAATGAAATTTGCAATGCATATGTAATTTTCCACCTCTATAAACTTTTAATTCAATTATAAATCATATCTGCAACAGTCAAAAAGTGTTTTCCTCTCTATTACAGCCTCCTAGCAGCTGCCTGCCACTCCCCTGTATTGCCTTACATGTTGTTTTAACTTTGCCTACTAGCACTATGCCAGGCACAATACAGAAAAAAGGGATCTCTTCTACCTGCTACCATACAAAACAGATGGGTATCACTTCTAACTTAGATTAATCTATTTATGGCATGCAACAAACGGTGCTACAAGCAGCTGCAGTGACAAAAGCAAGGCTCCAGTTCCACAAGACACAGAAGCTAACCTAGAAGCCCTCAGTCTGCCTGCAGCACCCACTACTCCTATAATTTATCTTCTGCTGCCTCTGGAAGATGATTTCATTCTCCAACCTGGCAGAAAACTAACCCAGCAAAACCAAAGTACCACACACAAACACTAAGTAGATTTTTCTGTCAGGTTAGCATGTTAAATTAACACTGACAAATTAGTCTGTGAAGTGTTGAGTGCGTAAAACCACAGAGAGGAAGAGAGGGGAGGGGAAGCGAGACCTTCCTCCTGGACAGCCTCAGGTGTATGTTAGCTTATCTTCCTGAGCTGTTGTAGCCTGAAAATGGGAATGGATGGCTGGGGGCCGGGGGGGCCATCAGGTTTTCCCCCAAGACCAGAATCTACTTAACCTCAGGCTCTTGAATTTTATAGTACTATCTTCCAGTTCCCACAGCTCTCTGGTTTGTTAACCCTTACTCGTAAGAACCCTATACACACCCTCTTATGGTATAACATCTGAAGGACCAAGCCTATCATCTTTATCATCCCTTATTCTGTTCCCCCCATCAATGTTACATTGTATTCTTTCATTTAATTGGGAAAAAAAAAAAAAATGAAACATTATCTCCTAGTGTTACTCATCTGCCAAGTTAGAAGTTAGAACGATTTTACATCAATATGCATCAGAAATAAGGTAATTTTTTATGAAAAGCAGCAGATAAAAGGAGAAAGTGTTCTTTCAATTCAGCTTTTCCCTGGGGGGTAAATATAAATAAATAAAAAGAGGTAGGTTGCCCTGGTATTGCCTCCCTCTGTTTAAATTAAATTTAGAAATAAGCACATCAGTCACCAGGGGTATGTCTTCATACCCCAGGTTAGGGTCCCAGCAACAGCATCCTACCTAAGAATGACAGCATCCTACCTAAGAATCTCTCAAATAACTTACCCATGAGACAATGCTGGAATAAACCACATTACTCTGTTCACTGCTGTAAAGTTTCACCTTAATGCCTTACAACTGTGAACTACACTTAAAAGAGTAGATACAGATATATTGCTCCCGGGAGACTATACCAACAAACATATTTTCCAGCTTCCATGAATTTTTATTAGAAAGCATTCACTTAGCACAACAGCAAACATTTTTCAATTCCAGGGCTGAATGTTTAATCCCATGACTCAGTTTCTTAACTGTTTTAAAAAGCCAAAACACAGTGTTGAGCTCTTAAAAGAAAGCTGAAATACTGTTCAGATAACTAATGATTTAATTCAGCTATAAATTTGTTCTGAAAGGCTCCTGGTGTGATAGTCAGAAACATTTTTTCAGGCTTATGCAGACAACATACTTATTCTAAGTCTTTCAGAAAACAGACTGTCAAACATAGCAAAAACAATCTAAGCAAAACCTGTAAATACAGTAATCAATCATATCGGGGGGCAGGGGGGAATCTCATTACCAAAAACCTTATTATTTGTATCCTGCTTATTCAGCTTTAAACACAGAGGTGGAAGCAGTGAGCTATTAAATAATGAAGGCCAGGTAAACAAGTACACCCATATCCCCCCCGCCACCTTTAAAATGACTAGGCTTAGATCTTTCAATAAAGCAGGACTGTTGTAAACATAAAACCTTGATTTTAGTTCTGTTCGATCCATTACACTTTGCTCTAAAGAAGTCAAGAGTTTTTGATTTTCAGTTCTGAACATGAGCAGTGTCCATAAAGAGCTCTTTGATAAGCAACTGTGAATAAATCTTTGGACCTAAAGAAGTGCAGAGAGAACAAGAGAGATGAAGTCTTATAAGGAGCAGCTGAGGGAACTGGAGTTGTTTCGCCTGGAGAAAAGGAGGCTCAAGGAAGACCCTCTCACTCTCTATGACTACCTGAAAGGAGGTTGTAGTGATGTGAGGGTGAGTCTCTTCCCCCAAGTAACAAGTGATAGGACAAGAGGAAATAGCCTCAAGCTGCACCAGGGGAGGTTTTAGATTGGGCTTCAGAAAAAATTTCTTCACTGAAAGGGTCGTCAAGCACTGGAACAGGCCGCCCAGGAAAGTGACAGTCGCCACCCCCGGAGGGATTTCAAAGTTGTGTAGATGTGATGCTGAGGGACAAGGTTTAGTGGTGGACTTGGCAGTGTTAAGTTAATGGTTGGACTCAATGATTCTAAAGGTCTTTTCCAATTTAAATGATTCCATGATTGCAAGAGTCCTGTGGTGACTTTTTCAGTATGGTCCCTCTACATATTTTAGTTTGGACACATAAGGTGCTCATTCAATGATCATCACCACTCACCCCTTTCATCTACATCACCTCTTTTCAAGTATCCTGCCCTTCAGCTGCAGATCCCACAGTATTCCGTTCAAGAAAAAGTGTGTCTGTATGCCCCCAGTAACTGACCCCAGCTGACATATCTGCCAGATCACACAGCAAAACCCCACATTTTAGAAATGGATCTTTTTTCACCTCTCAGTAGAAAAAGGCCATAAGCCTTGCAAAATATATAAATCACAGGTATCACAGGGTAAATGCTGTAAATGCTTAACTTAAAAAATTTATGTACAAAATCTTTTGTGCCAGAGGATCCCTAATTAGTTCATTAAAACATCTGAACACAGAGGAAATCACTTCCAATGTACTTCCAAATGGAAGAACAGCTACCCCAAGGATCTTTCTCTTTCTCTCTCTCTCTCTCTCTCTCTCTCTCTCTCTCTCACACACACACACACACACACACACTGTCTAGCATAAAAGGGAGAAAAAGAAAAAAACTACCCTCGCACCTCTCTCTGTGCGTGGCGTTATACAGTTAGCTAAATTACAGTGGTGTGTATCTTTTCACTGTGAGAGCCAAAATTCCCAAGAATCCTCATTTTCTCAAACTGAGCTGGAGTTTGCCATGGGTATTTTCAGCATTTGAAATTGTAGTCCTACTGAAGTCCACAGCCACACTCCTATCAGCTGCACACATCAGGATTTCATCTCTTACCCCAAATCACATCAGTAATTGTTTACTGTGTTACAGTGAGCTATTTTAAATATGCTTTATATCTATGCCTTGTATAATCCATGGACATGAACTCCTTAAATTAGATTTTAAAATTCAAATGAAAATTCAATTTTTAGGTTCACAGTTAGGAACCTAAAAAAGATGGCCTGATTTTTTAGATCACTTGAGCATAGTCCTGGCTGTCACTGCCCTATTATTTTGGCCTATATTCGGAAGATGTAAAGCAAAACTTAGAACTTAAATTGACGAATGAAGTAAAAGAGAGTAAGAAGGGCTTCTTCAAATACATAAGTGGTAGAAGGAAGAATAGGGAGAGCGTGGGGCCACTGCTGAATGAGGCAGCAGTCTTGATAACTGAGGATGCAGAGAAGGCAGAGTTGCTGAACACCTTCTT
>JAAGNO010023001.1:157165-175231 GCA_033439905.1 Ceryle rudis | reverse complement strand
GAGGGCCCATTGCTGGCTCATGGTCATCCTGCTGCCCACCAGGACCCCCAGGTCCCTTTCCCCAGAGCTGCTCTCCATCACGTCAGTCCCCAGCCTATACCGGTCCCTGGGGTTGTTCTTTCCCAGCTGCCAGACTCTACGCTTGCCCTTGTTGTATGTCATTAAACTTCTCCCCGTCCAGCTCTCCAGCCTGTCCAGGTCTCTCTGGATGGCAGCGCAGCCTTCCGGCATGTCAGCCACTCCTCCCCGTTTGGTGTTGTCAGCAAACTTGCTGACAGTGCGCTCTGTTCCCTCATCTAGGGTGCTGATGAATACATTGAGCAGTACTGGTCCCAATACTGACCCTTGAGGGACTCCACTAGATACAGGCCTCCAACTCGACTCTGTCCCATTGACCACAAGACACATCAGAAGGTTAACAGATTTTTCATACTTAGGTCCTGTTCCAGCAAAGCTTTTCCCCATGTGCTGACATACTGTAGTAATGGAATGTCCAACACTGTTGTGATTGTGGATAACTAGCTGTGGTTTCACTTTCTACCTTAAATCTTCTCTCAGTCAAGGCTGGTGACATATATACATTGATTAAAGTTGAATTACAGTGGGGATATTATTCAGACTGATTTAATTATAAAGTGATTAACCTGGTAGGTTCCTAACTTGAACAAGAGCCCTAATAATACCCTCTCTTCTTCAAGACTTATAACATACAGCTTGGGCAGGGTGTAAATGATACGAGGCTGTATCAGATCTGTGGTGTTTTCAGATCACAGAGCTCCCTGTTGGACCATCTTTTCTATACTGCCTCTAGGGAATGCACTGTGGCATTCCACCGGGGAGCTGAGGTGGAATTGCCGTTGAATAGATTAATATTTGCATAACAGATTTGCAAAGTATATGTTGTAGGTGTTAGCAGAATTGATAAAACTTCACATTTTTGGTCACTGCTCATCTTAAGGTTCCTTTAAGTGACAATTAAAGGTAACGTACTTTCTAACTATACTCGAGGAAGATTAGAGTGTAAAAATAAAAATGAAAGGGAAAAAAACCACAAAAAACAAACAAACAAGCACCCGCTTTTCAAAATGTTTTGGGGATTTTTGTGTTTGGTTTGCTTGGGGTTTTTTTGGGTGTGTGTTTTTGTTGGTTGTTTTTTCTTTTTCTAATTAATCATTATATCCTAGTGAAATTTTAATGGTATAATTTCCTTCCGTCTCAGCATTTTGGACTTTGATTTGCTATTCCCACTTTCAAATTTTCATTTGCACTTTCTCTTTAAAAATGGTGGGCTTGCTGGTTTTATTCTGGGACAAAGATGACTGCTTTCCCTTAGGATGGAACAGGCAGTTTCCTTTCTCGGCAGAGTTGTTATGAAACTTTATCAATTACTGTTTGTAGGTAACTCTGAAGTCATGAAGCAGAAGACAGTTTGGAACAGCAAGGAAATATCACTTTTATTGTCACCGTCACACATCCTGGAAATCCTTTGCTCATCCTTACTATGGACAAATTTGCTGGGTTTTGTCTCTCAAATATTACTTTAGCTAGCAAAGCAAGCATCTTAATTCAGGCTGCAGTAAATAACAATAGTTATGAGTAATTGTCTTCAAATCTCTCTCACGCCATGTAGCATTTCTTCAAAACAAATACCCTCAGTCATTATTTGGTCTTATTTTACTAGGTTTGTTAAATGATTCAGCAGCCTGATTCTGGCAGAAGAGAGGAAATGCAATAGAAAGGTGCTCAGAGATTTGTTCTACGGGTTTGGCCATGCTTCTGCATTTGTAGAATAATTAATGCCTGTTAAAAGCATCCATCCTGATGCATATGCAAACAGCTGTGGCTCTTGTATTATTCTGACTGGTCTTATTTACTGTGGTACCGTGAAAGTAGGCTGAAAAAACCCTACCCAGATAGAAAATTCTGCTCTCCAGTCTTCTGCTTGTGTTCCATCAATTCTCAAACTGCTTGGCTGTTACGGACCAATGGGTGTGACAACCATAGTCTGTTTTAAAGGTATCTGTAGTCAGTAAATTACTCTTTACAGAAAGCTGTGGAAGCTAAAAGTAAGCAATATTCTGTCTCTGCTACAAAGGATTTCCTTTTGTATATATATACCCAGTTAAACCAGCACAGTATTCAACATGCTCGTCTGATTAACTGCCTTGACTGATCCAAGCAGGCAGCCCTATTCACATAGAAATCATGCACATTCCAGAAGTCAGAGCTTACGTGAACACATTTATTCATCTCCGATGGACACCACAGTTACAAATTCTTGTTTGATTAGTAAGGGAAAAGAATTTGTTCTGGCTTTTTATTTTTTTTTGAAAAGCAAACTACATAATCTACGATAAGGATAACATCACAAAAAAAACCCCAAACCAAATACCTTAAAATGGTGAAAACCTAAGAGTTTTTATAGCAACTCACTAATTTGGAAGTGTTTATATGACAGGAGGCTTTAGGATAGGCTGTCAGGTTTTAAATATCTGCCACTGTTCTTCCAACATGTACCAAACTTTCCCCATTTTCTAGAGCCAAATTGCTTTCAAAGTTCTTTTTTTTTTCTCTCTCTTCCTACCCCCCAGGCAAGCTAATAATAGAACACAGTGTTTCCAAGATTTTGAGGCCAGAATAAAGTCTCTTTTTTTTATTATTTTTATTGTAGCATAGCATTTACCAGTTCAGACTAACTCTGCCTTCTCATTTAGAGGGAAAAAAAATGAAGTTTATCACAACAGTAAAATTTATCTGTTACATATATTCCTGCTTTTAGGGATATCAGAACAACAGAGAGGGGATAAAAATTGTTTTTCTTCTTTTAAATACAGTATTAAGGTAGCTCACAAGTTAATACCAGAGAGCAGGATCTTGTTTGGGTATTGCAATAATTGGGTGTCATTGTTAACAGTTAAATTTCTCAAGACTCTGAGCAAACACTAGCAACCAAATATCAGGAGGCAAACAGTCACCAAGGTTATTTGCTTCCAGCCACCAGCTTTGGACCGAAAACTCCAATGTAGTATCATTTAAGGAAAAAAAATAAAAGAAGAAAAAAAACCCGCTTTGTTCAACATTCCTGCTGAAGCCCACACGATAACTAACTGATCCTTCTCTGACATCTGGGAGGGCACAGACAGTCCTTTTAGTGAGGCTTTAAGTAGCCACTCAGTTGATGAGCTCCCTCTTCATGGCATTAGGAGGGAGTGGGGAATTCCAGGAGACTCCTGGTTTAGAGTCACAAATGGGGCTGTAAGTCGATTGAGCAGTTCTGATCTATTAGCTACCAAGCAAAGGAAGAAAAGGGGTTAAAGATATCAAACTTCCCAACTTCTTTTCTTCCCTCCTAGACACGACACACCACTTTATAAATGAGGGGAACTTGGGCAAAGTATCCTACGCTTCACCTTTACCCAAAGGTTATTTCTGAGCCTCTCAAGAGCAAAAGATCTCTTTTTCTTCCCTCTAAACAGCAAAGGGAGCCCTCTCCAGTCCCACTTTCATACCTTGTTCTAATAAAGCTAACAAGGTGGGAATAACTTGTGCCTCTGAATCCAGCTTACCTGCCCTTGCTAGTTGTGGATCAAGGTTTCCCCTTCAAACGGGATCTTTTCTTTTCAAGAGCATGCTCCAAGGAGGTAAGGAATTTATTTTGTTCCAGTCTTATCCCCATTTGTGAAAGTGCCAGCTAAAATATGTGGATATTTCATGTCTAGAAAAGGGCTTCTCTTTTTAGGCTGCTCTAGTTGCTTCAGTTGAACCAGAAGGTTGAGTATGAAGATTACACTGCATTTTGCAAAATGTTCTTTTACCACAACCCCATTAGTGCAGCTTCTTACCTGACTGTTTCAAAAATCTAACAAATTACACATCTTTATCCCAGCAGGACCTGCATTGAGATTAATATTCTCACTGATGAAAGGCAAACAGAAGAGTGTGTCACAGCAGGATAGCCCTTTCTATAGGGATAGATAGTCCACCTTGTTATTAATAGTAATGTTGTGTTGGGACAGGTATAAACACATTTGTTTAGAAATCAATTCTTTAAGTAAATCTTTGATTTTACTTAAAATAGATGATCTTTACAGACCAAAGTGACAATGTCCCTCATCCAAGGACATTATCATCTGTGAACGTGACCCAGTCAACAGTATCTGGATTTGACTCTGTTCACAACAGCGGATTTTTAACATCAAATGTTAAAATAGGCTGCAGGAGTATATATATTGTTGGGGTTTATTTTTTTTTAATATATAAATTAGAAGATTACTAACACTTCCTCCATGTAAGTAAGAAAGACATGTAAGTATTTGGACTGATGGCATAAAATAAGAAGTCTTGAGGAAGGCCCTGGTGTGAAGTACCCCAGTAAGCTGAGACTGTGTATCTTTCTAACAGTGTTCAGGAAGCCAGCAATTGCTTGTAAGTAAAGCAGCAAGTTCTTTTCTAATTCTTAATTAGTAGACACTGTGTTAAATCAGTTCCCAAAAATACATTTTCTAGGACAATTCTATTGTTCAGAAAAAAATGAACTAATAGAAAAATATCATCATAGGCTCTCACATTTTTGTGTTAAAAATAAGTTTCTGTATTCCAGGTAAAATTGATACCTTATTTTAGACCTTCCAGTTTTTTAACTGTCCACGGTCCAATTTTAATCTATTATTTTAAAAAAAAATAACACCAAAGCTCCAACCACACATGCTGGTTTTCTACCTGGAATTGCTTGTCATTGTTCGAACAAGGAAAATGTAGAGCTGTGAGAATTCCACTGTAGCAAAATTGTTTCCTTGCCTGTATAGCTCCCTTTACTGTAAGCCAGTTTGTGCTGCACTTTCAGGTAGAAATTACTATCTTTACTTAGTTTCTTTCTCTTAACTCCTTTCAGAGAGGGATATGTAAGAGCCTTACAACTGGCATTTGGCTGCACAGTGTTCTTACACAGAGCTCATAGGACATAAAGGTGTCAAGGACCATATAGAAGTCAGCCAACTGCTACCACCCATTGTATTATGAACTGTTTGTTTCAAACACCTTCTCTGTTCCAAGCTGGCATGTTGTCAGAGGGCAGAGACCGTGTCTGGAAGTGCTAAATATATATATTAATATGAAAAACCAGTTCAGGGAGGCACACTGCTAGTCCTTATAATTTCAGAGGTCAAGCCAGACTTTTCTGTCTCATTTGCAGGGTAATTCTCATTCCTTTTAAATACACTGAGAAGAAATAATAAATGGTGGCTGGTAGCAGCCAAGTATGATAATGGTCCCAAATCTAAACAAGTTATTCGGAAAGCCTGACTGCATCTTTTGAAAGTGTGAGCGACTGAGGTAAACCTGACACTGATTTTTGTCAATATACAGCTTGCTTTAGTGTTCTGCTCCTCAGGACAAGGCCAGGAGATGAGAGATGTTCCTTCACTTTGCCCACTGGGTGATTTGCACCAATACTTAACTGTACCTTGTGATGCTTCAGGCAATTACTTGTGGAAATACGACAGGAAAATTCTGATCTGCAGATTCACAGGGAAAAAAAAAAATATTTTCCTTGTAGGTAAAAACTGGAGGCTACTAAGGCTGATGCAATAGACCATATGTCCCCATGGTAGGTGTGCTAAAAAGCATAAGTGCCTACTGCAAAAAAGTTATTAATGATACAGCACTGTAAGTCTGCTTGGCACCATGTACTAGGGGGACCGTGCCAGTGGCACGCAGAATCCCTGCTGCTTAGGTGTGTGGAGGAATAGAACAAATAAGCCTCTATTCAGCACATGTCAAAACATGCTCTTTGGCTTGAGGTCCTCCCAGCTCACATGGTTATCCAACAATATCCAGAAACACTTGAAGAGGATTAAGAATATTCAGGCAAAGTAAGGAGGAAAAAAAAAGGCAAGCAACATATTCTCTTTTACAGTGCCAATTATTCCTCTTAAGTTCATTTTTTCTAGATATTTACATCTCACCATCATGTTTTCATAAACCTTGGTGTCTCTTGCCTATGATGATCTCCAGAGGTCCCTTCCAACCCCTACCATTCTATGAGAAGGGTGCATGGATCCCACAGTTAACCACAGATCTGAATGCTTTCTGGTCTCACTACTGCAGAAAGACAGGCTGTGTCTCTTTCCATCCTCTTGATTTCAGGAAAGCCTGGAAATTCCTAAAGGGCCCTTTGGCCCTTTTAGTGCATGGATAAAACTGACTAGTTTGAAGTGTGTTATACTCCCAGGTTTTGGGTTGGCTTTTTCTGGTTTTGGGGGAGGGGAGTAAACTCATCAGTTCCAATTTTATCACCCAGGGCACATTTGCATGGGTTGCAGGACATATCTAGCTTTCAGTTTACTGGTATTATCTCTGCCCATTGAATTCAATTGGAATCAAATAAATGGATTAAGAAGTAAAAATCTTTACCTTAAAACCTGCTTAAGACTGAGAAATGAAGATCCCGGTTTCCTTGTTTTTCCCACATTTGCTTGCCTTTAGCAGCTGAACTATCCAAGATGAAAATCTTAGAGGTAGGAAGCAGAGGCATTCATAGATTAGAAGCTTGATTTTCGAGATGCAGATGTGTAAATTGTAATGAAGAATGGTTAAGAAAAGCCTATAGACAGGCTTCCAGGTCCCTAAGCAGTTATAGATGCACCAAACCAATTCTGATCACAAAAGTCATTTCCTCTAAGTAGAGAAGTACACTGACCACATTTTTCCTTGGCTTCTTACCACAGCCTCTAGTAACTAAGCAACTTTTTAACATATTCAAATTAACCAATGGCAAACAGAAATATAATTTAGTCTGTTCTGAAAGGGTCTTTTCCTTTATTCGTTCACTAAGCGTTGTTACACAAGAAGCTACATATATAATTTTTTTTTCCCAGTCTTACCTTAGAGAAATAATAAAAAAAAATATTAATATAAACTTTGTGGGGTGAAGAGCTTGGGCTGAGAGTAACAGGAAATTAAGAGTTGTTCAGTTTTATAGAAATCACTCTGTTTCTGTCATTTTTTAGGGAATAATACTTTTCTACGTTTCTTAAGCTCTTTGGATAGAACTGTGTGGTAGGAATACAATTATCTGTGAAATGCTGTAGGTTGACCCTCTAATCTATATAACATTCTGGTAGTGTTCTGTTAAATTCCATAAAGCCAAGGAATTCCTTAAAGGCTCACTGAAATGATTTCTGACCTAAGGCTGTACAAAAACAAAAGGGATATGGCCTAGCAGTTTTAAAGGAATAAACTTCTCCAGGCTTCTTGCACATCAGAGTTTCGTGCTTTTATTATTCCATGGCTGAAATTGATTTTTTTTGAGGACTTCTGAAAAAAAGAACAACCCACAACAAAAAAAACAACAAACCACAAAACGACAACAACCAAAAAAAAAAAAAGTAACAACAACAACAAAAAAGTAACAACCCCAAAAAACTAACACTAACTTATCTCCATGTAATTGATAAAGAGATTAAATTCTCTGCTCTGTATATAAATAGTATACAGCTTTATATAATGCCTGCTGAAGTCAGGTTGAAATACTCATGATTTCTTCATTGGACCCCACAGGCTAAATTCAATTCTGGTGCATTTCCAGTGAAATGAACAGTTACTCTTGGGATTAATTTGGCCAGAATAATTTGACCTTAAAATAATTTCTAGAGAACGGCATTTTATCTTCACCATCTCCCTTGAAACAGTGCTTGAGTTTTAAATGACACTAACTTTAAGATTGGTCCTTTTTCTCACCCCCTTATTCTCTAAGTAGGCACTGCATATGAAAAATCAATTAATAGTCAGTGGTTTTAATCTACATGAGACTTAATGAGACTTTTAAGAACTTGCATGTTACTAAAATAACATAACAATGTCTCCTTCTCTGGTGGCTTTCAAGACCTGTCTGGCTGCATTTCTGAGTGATCTGCTCTAGTTCTGTCCTGCTCTGGCAGGGGGGTTGGACTTGATGATCTTCGGAGGTCCCTTCCAACCCCCACCATTCTGTGATTCTGTAAAATACAGAAATCTTCTTTCTGTTTTTCCGCTCTTTAACATAACTGTTAGTCTATATCTGAAGAATGTTTTCATGTATGAATGGTTTCTTCTTCTAACTTTGGTGCCTACAAAGATGTGTAGATGTGACACCTGGGGACATGGTTTAGTGGTCGACTTGGCAGTGCTGGGTTAATGGTTGGACTTCATCTTAAAGGTCTTTTCCAACCTAAATGATTCTACAGTTTATATCAGTTTGATACAGAAACAGTCACATCTCAGACTGTGAGGGCTTTGTTGTCAGCAGCTCGCTAGTGTGAGAGAGACCCAGTTTGTTTCTGTTGCAGTAGCAGCCACAACCACCCAAAAGGCAGTTTGTTTTTCTTCATGTATACACAGCATAGGCACAGGAGTGACACTGTCAGAAGGAAAATACAGGGGCTAAGCTGCGAGCAGTTACAGACAAAACTTTTTACATGTTCATAGCCCCTATTTCCTGATTCTCCTAGGGACGGATCGTCAGTGTAGTTTTCATGACCTCACAATACCCTGTAAGACTGAGAAAATGAACACGTGCAACAAAGATCTTGTGTCCAGCATGAATGAAATTACTGATGCATGCTTATCTCAAGAACAGACTTTATAGATGTTGTTTGCTTGACTTCAAGCAATTATGAAAACAGGAAAACAAGAAAGTATCTGAGAAGTGTTGAAAGACAGGCAAATATTCTAGTGATTTCTTGAACTTTATCTAGTAATAGAATTGTAGATCTCAGAACATGAACTTGAAACGTGTGGTTCTGTTGCAACAAAGCAAAAATTATTTTTCTTCTTTGCCTTCTTAACAGTTATGATTAGCAGGAAAAATGCTGAGGTAATTTGGGAGTGCTGAAATACCAGTTTCAGGGACTCGGTGCGAGTCCTAATTTTGAGGAGTTAATTTTTTGAGTCACGCTTTCAAAGCATTTAAATGCAAGTATTTTTGATAATGGTGTTTTCATCTCTCAATTTTAGTGGATTTTAAGGTGTGTGGCTCACACTTTCAAATTCCCAGGCTAACATGTTTATTCCCACGTAGTTTAGCTGATGTATGGTGGGTAAGTAAAAACCAATGAGTTGTGAGAGATCCTTCCAAATGATGTTGTGCTTAGAAGTACATCTCAATGCTGAAAACCACTTCAAAAAGTTAGAACACAGGTCTTCCAGATCCCAAGACTTCAGCAGACAATGTTGTCTTTCAGGATGAATCCACCCTGATTGTAGAATCCCCACCACACAAACCACGACTATTGCTTTTTAAATGCCACTCCTTATTCTGTGCTGACTCAGCAGCCATGTGCATAGAATATATGTCATCATATATATAGATATGATATTGTATATATACTCTACCAGGAGTCTTGCTTCTAATCTAGTCTTGCAGACTTTCAGTATCTCACTACCTCTGATTCCTTCCCACACCTTTTTTCACTCCATCTCTTATAGGGTCCATGTTTTCAGAGGTACCAGGATTTTTCTTATGTTCAAGTCTTCAGAGGTCACAACTATAAGAGGCGACAAGAACCTGGACTGCTGGACTCTTTCCAAAACTTTGCTTCGCTTGAATAAGTCATTTGTTCACTCTTCATCTTCCTCTAAAATGGACATAGCTTTTTATTAACATCGCAGAGTATGTCAGAATTTCATAAGCTCTATATGAGCTCTTTGTACAAAGCAATAGCCCAGTACAAAGAAACTCTGTCTGAATGCTGGAAACCACTTTCTGTCCAGATTTTAGCACAATATGACTCTGTCTGAGCTATATTCATGCCATTTTTTTTTTGGTGTAGTTGAATAGAAGTGGTTTTAGAAAGATGAGAGTTATGTTTTCTGCCACTGATTACAAGTTTCAAAGAGGAACCACCAATAACAAAAGGGAACCTGGAAGTCAGCGGATAACTTATCTTTATCTGATTAGTTCGTGGGCAGTACTTTTGTTGTAGGTTTGGATTTTTTGGTGTATACTTACTGAAAGTCAGCAAGACTAGATTAGAGGCAAGAGTGGAATTTAGGTGGAATTTGTTTGTTTTGTTGTTAGTTCTTTTGTGTTGGTTTGGTTTTGTTCTTTTTTTTTTTTTTTTCATTAGAATTAAAAAAGTGAAGTAGCACTCTATTTTCTTACACTGCTGTTCTAAAAATATTGGATGGAAATTCTTTTGCCCTCTGCTCCTTCAGGCACAAATTATGTTTTGTCAAACCAGACAATCTCGGAATGTCTTGGAGAATTGTTTCTGAGATCAAGATACTCTTTGTGCGCTTCTACATCTATAGGATGAAAAGATGGTATTTTACTCTGACTGTGTTGGCAAGTCCGTTACAGGGATGATGAAATCTCCTCGGCAGCCTTCAGTGTAGATTGGTGTAAATTGCCTCCTCGAAGGAGGCAGAGCAATTAATTTCCACAGAAGTGCAAAGTTAAATGAAACCAAACAATTAGCCTGTATTTATGTAATGACTTAAATTGGTTTATTGGCAAAAGGCTGTATTTGTAGTTATCGCAGTTGCTGTTATAAAAACCATATGCTTGCTTTTGTGCATATCAAAGCTCATTAAAAGAAGAAAAAATAATTCAGCGGTAGACTATAATGTTGCTTCAGAGAGTTTCCAAACTGCAGGAAGATTCAGAGCTGAGCTTTAGCCAGAACAACTTGGTAACATCTCATCAGAGGTTTTAAGCTTACAGTTTTCATTGGTAGTTGGATTTGACCTTAAGTGGATCTGAAACTAAATTCTCTTTAATAAATCACTGGTCTGAAAGCTCAAATCCTTGGCTTCCATTTCCACTTTCTTTCACCCGTGACTTGGCTGTTGCTTTCTCTCTGAGGTTTGGTTTTATTCTGCCATCTAATTCTCGCCCAAAGTCTGCATGCAGTTTGATGTATACACTGACTTACATGACACTGTTATATGCAGTAGCGCCCAAGTTTGGGGTTTGAGAGGTAGGTATTAAAGTTTGCCTGAGTTGGACCCCTGAATAGACCCCAAATACAGCCTGTTTTCGTGTATATGATGGTGTTTGGGTTTTCCTCCTATATTCTTCTGTGGAAGCCCGATGATAAGCTAGTCCATGCTTCTCAGACTCTGCGTTGAGCTAAACTTGGAGACCATGCTTAAAGTTATGTCATGACTTCATACAAAGCCGAATTTTATTACAAGGGTATTGTCGTTCCTTATGTATATGTGACATATGAAGCTGTAAACTACATGGGTTTAGACTTCTCAGATGGGATTAAATTTTCTTAATGACTTGGTCCTCAATTTCCATTCTTTCTAGAGACTGTAGTTCATTATATTTTCTTAAATTGCTTCATGCATTATTTTTTTTTTTTAATATACCACTGATGCTGGGTCTTCTCTAATGAAAAATCTGTTGACTTTCAACTAGAAGAGAAAAATTAGGTCTCTCTTTAAGATTTGGGCAATATATAGAGCATTTCTAACCTCTTTTGGTGTATCTTTGGGAGGAGTCGTTTTCTTTTGCAAAAACCTTCACAAATGTTCTACTTCTAGTGTGTATACTAACAAGCAACTTAAATGATTCATAATTCCTGAGTAAACCTACTCTAGTGCTGATTTGCTCAGGTTTGTATACTGAGAATATCCAGATCAAACCTTTGTTCCTGTCTCCTCTTTCCCCATGCTGTTGTCAGTTAGCGATGTTTCTTATTATCTTGCTTGTTGGAGCTCTATGTATTTAATTTGAAAAGCACCACCAAGGGAAAGTAAAGATGGTTTAGAGGGCTGGGCTAGGTCTGTTTGTGTCCATCTAATAATTTGTTCTGTTCGCTTAGCTTGTTTTATTCCTGTATATTTGCAAGGAGCAGAAATGAGTACAAGTGTGCTCTATTGAACAGCCACCACCGCTGCCTCAAGCTGTTTCAGAAACTCACCTTGCCAAAACATTTTTTCATTCCACTTTTGTGTCCTTGAACAAGGGAGGAGGTTTGTGGCAGTGTTTGTCACTGATGAGTTAGTTTGGGATTAGCTGGGTTAGTATCACAGGGTGAAATATTTTCATCCTCCTGAAGTGGGGCAGAAAATGTTCACAAGTTAATAAACAGACCCCCCTGCAAATGTACATAAGCTTAACCAAAATGATTTGGGTTTATATTTCTGCTGTGTCATCAGAATATGTTTTAAGTTCATTTACCGAGTGTTGTTTAAAACCAAAATTTATCATTTCAATTATTATTACTATTGTGCCATCTTTAGTTTTGATTTAGTAGTTGTAGTGAGCTTAGAAATTGATCCCAAGTGATTTTACCTTTCTAAATGTTTGTGTTTGAAAATTTCCCAGAAATTAAAAAAATAAAATTAGAAAATATCCAAGCACCTCTAGTGGCTGCAATCCTTCCATATATTGCTACCTTTATCACAATAAAGACAGAAATAACTCTTTACTTTATCCCCTGTGACTGTCTTGCGCTTGTTTTAAAATCTTCTCTTCAAGTTTTATCATCTTGCTCCACAGACCTCAACATTCTGTTTTGCAATGAGAGGTAAATTGTTTCCTAAAGCTTTAAGACGTTTACAAGTGCAACTGAAAATCTACAGTTATTTGAAACTAGAAGATAGCTTATATTATTACAGAGCATCCAACTTGCACTTCCTTCACCCTGTGCTTCAACAGGAGGGATCTGCCCAAAGTCACATTCCTTCCACTGTGTGAATTTTCATGTGAAGTCTGATGTGGCAGACACAATTTAATGAGAATTATGATAATAATAGTAATTCAAACTGTTGAAAATGAACAATTAAGTGGATGTGATGTGATGACTAATTAGTTGGTGTTACAAATAGCTGAAGTGCAGTTCATTCTTTTAAAGCAGATATTTGAATTGCTTGAGAAAATGTTCTGTAGTGCAAGCAATAATACTTTGTTGGTTTGTTTTTTTTTTTTTAATTGCAGCCTCAGTTTACTAAAAAATGACTTGCAGTGGTCCTAAGAAGGAAAGTTTCAAGGTCAGACTTAAACAAAAGGTAGATTATGTCTATCACTAAGTGTTTGGCTATGGAGATAAAAACAGTTAATTTTTTTTCTTCTCAGTTATTTGTAGTTTTAGTTATTTGTAGATTTACAGTTCATTCCCTATCCAGAGCATGGACTTGCAAGTCATTAGCAGATTTAAGCCTTTCCTTGAAATGAACCACTATGAATTTATTTAAAAGTGTAATCATGTTCCATCTGTCCATCTCTTATTCCACTTCCCATGATTTTATTTTATATAGGAAAAATGCATTAATGAAGTCATGATTAACACTGATTGCTAGCAAGAGGTATTTTAATGGTAGTCGTCATGCATAATAGAGGGTGTTGTTGGAAACCTTCTGCCTGATGTGATTGTGAACAGTGTTTCATTAGAAATGTAGCCCTGGAGCACAAGGTGAACCTTTGCTCTTGGCAGCTCCTGCCTTAGGCAGTCGGGGGGGGGGGGCCAGGAAGGGCATGGTGACAAGAGGGTGGGTGAGAGGGTGGTCCTGCTTTGCTTGGAACTGATCCTCCAGCTGAAGCCTGTTGAGCCAAGGGATCCAGCAACCCTCACTTGGTTGGTTTGACCTCAACAGTTCTTCCTTCAACTCTCTAATTCTTTGAATACTGTTCTGCTTCTCTGGCAAGCACGGTCTGTAATGGGAATGGAATTAACTTTTTTTTTCCCTATAACTTTTTCTTCATTTTCCTTCACTGAAACAACTGTTTGATTCTAGGGAGGAAAGTAAAACTGCCAGCGACAGGTTAAATTTTGCCTTCAGTGAACTCAAATGCCAATGGTAAAACAGCTAGGGATATGCTATGCTCTCCTGTAATAACTGTTCTCCAAAACCACTGTTTTGCTGAAAGAAAAGAACTGGAAACTTTTTCTAGGGACTCTTAAGCATAGACTAAATCAACTTCTTGTAGGAAACTTGGGGAATTTGTTCTTTTTTTTGTCCTTCCCAAATATTTCTAGAGCACAGACTTATGAGCCAACTGTGGCATGAACTTCTTCACCCGTGTGTTCAACTTCATCTGTGTGTTCAACTTCATCTTTTGAAAAGCCAGAAGCATTTGGGATGCTCCTTTTTCACAGCTGGAGAGCTTAGTGCAACTCTAAAAGACACAGCTCATAATGTGATCGAGCTCCTCACAGTTAAAGAGAGGAATCTTTTCAGGTGAATTCAAAATAGGATCACTGATCTAGACAGGAGGGACCCTGGGTGATGGTAGGACTTCAAAACACTGCCTTTTGTATTGCTTAGAGCATGTGTTTTTAATGCAAGTGCTCAAGCAAAAACTGTCTGGTGGCAGAGCAATTTTGGTTAATAGTGTAAGTGGAGAGGCTTGAAGGTGCATCTCTTGAAGGAGTAATTCAGAAGTGAAAGGGATAAATGCTGAAGAAAAATGCCTTAATTAACAGACTTGGTTGTTATATTGTTTCATGGGGTGTGAACACTATTCTCTATTTTTATTGCTGTTACTGCACAGGAAACCACCATGTGATGTTCTTCTTTGTCTTGAGTCGATTAGACACACACACACAGAAAAGGTTTAGTGGAGATAATTGTGCTAATTAAAAGGATGATTCTGTTGAAATATGGCCCTGCTTATAAAAAGATAGCAATTGAAATCCTGAGTGGACCAGTCATCCCTTCAGTTTGAGTCTGCCTGTGACTGTGCCCAGAAGCAGGATGGGCTGCCTAAAGCACCCCACTGTCCTAAAGACCTGGGTCCTAATATGTGTTCTGCTTGAAACTGCAAGAAATACCAGAAATGTTTATTACATCCCTAAGTTATGAACTAATTATTTAAAAGGAAGCCGTCAGAATTATTCTATCTGGGGAAAGGTGTATCTAATTAATATCATGGGCTAGTAGTTAGGAGGAAGTTTGCCTGGTACAGCTCAGAGCAGTTAGTTCTGATTCTGCTGGCTGGCTCACCAAAGCCAGTTTGCACAGACTACCTTTTTTATTCGTATGCCTCTCTCCCCAAGGTGACACTAACCCATCTGATTTGGGTTTGACTATTAAAAATCTGGATAAGAGAAGCTTTAAGGAAACCAGGGAAACAGCCCTTCCCCATTCATTTCACCTTCCTTGCACCTTCAGCGTTGTTTCTGCCTCTGCCACAGGAGAGTGGCCCTGTGGTCCGGGTGCCCAGTGGCCCAGTCCATGGGCAGGGTCACTCTGCCTCTATAGCACAGCAGGGTTTGTGTGTAATAACCCTTCAGCTCTGCTGAGTCTTGCAGTGGGGGGTACAGATTGCCTCATAAAGGCAATATTGCCTCACAGCAGCAACTGGGCCAAGTGGTTTCTCCTGCAGGCGTTTCCTCTGGACACCAGTAGGTATAACTCTAATCCAGCAATTGCCAAATGTCATTTCAGAAACTAGGAACCGTTGTCTGGAGACGAGGCAAGAGCATGGCATGAGAAGACAGCATTTGCAGATAAAATTGCTGGCTACAAAAGAGAAAAAATGTATTTGAAAGGAACCCTACAGCTGGAAAGAAAGAGGCTAAAGAAATGCCTGGGAATAGAAATATGAACTTAAATTCAGAAGAGATTTCTCCCACTATTACATTTCTCTGTAATGAGCAGACTTTCAGAAGCATAATTTATAACTTCTCTATGGAATAGATCCCTCAAATTGAGATCTTTGCACAGGCACAAATCTCAGTGAAGGAAAGGGTTGTGTGTGAGGCTCATGCTGAACGTAACCCAACTGACTGTTTATTTGCATGCTATTGTCCAAAAGCTGATCTGGACATTGCTTTGAGTAATCTTCCACAAAAAAACTCACAGCCAACTGGCAGCTGCAGCTGCTTTTTGCCATCAAAATATAGACATTTTTATTTATTTAAGTCCAAAATACATTCTCTTTCCCTTTTGATGTTTCAAGCCGGGCTGAAAGAAACTTGTAAATTCAGCGTAGAGAAGCTTTTTGTTTGTGTTTATCCTAGATTATTCCAATGTTCTTTGCTTTGGGAGACTGTTTGTGTGTCTGGTTCGGATTCAACAGTCCTGGGTGGATGTGGGGAGTCCCTGTGGTCTGTGTAGCCCTGATCTCAGGGCTTTCTGAACCTGGGGCTGAGTCTCAGCCTGTGGCATTGTCCCTTTCAAAAAGAGTAAAAGGACTCCTATAAATTCCACTTCCTCTGGGTGTGTTTGGGTTAACTAACATGTCGTAAAGAAGAGTTCCATTTTTCATGCATATTTCTCTATATGAAGTAAAAGCAACTTCTCAGAATCTCAGTTAGTCAAATATTTGCTTTTACAAAAGGGGCAATGAATCAGTGTTGATGGTTAATAAAATAACATTGTGATAATGTTCTATAATAGGAAAATCCTTTCTTGTTTTTTTGCTCTTGCTCTACTGGAGGAATAAATAGTAAATTAAGTTTAAATGTTCAAATATGGCATGCACACTGAGCTTCGTTTGTACTGTGAAATGTAGTTTGTTTCTAGCCATCGAGAGGGGGAAAAAACCCATAAATTTGCTGTCTTAGTCAATTCCTGTCTTTTTCATTTGTGGAATTTTCTCATCTCCCTCTGGTGGCAAATGTCTGAAATATCAATCATACAGCTGCTGGGGGGTGGGGAGCGGGGAGAAGAAACCTTTTAAGTCTATTCCAAGGTGCACACTTGAAATCAGCATACTTCCAGTTACAGCTATGCAGAGCATAAATAATCTACTCTCTGGAGTGTAGCTTTCACGTGAGAGAGACTGGAATGTAGGCTGTCCTGAAAGCTAGGATTTGCAGTAGCCACTTGGAAACGATGTCAGAAAAAGATGGCAAGAACAGAGGCCTTTGCAGCACAGGCCAAAGGGTGGGATTCCAAAACTTTCACTGGAAATTAAATGATCTCTGGTGAAATCAAATACTAAATACAAATTGTCAGGGAGGAGAGGTTTTGAGCATAGGAAAATTAAGGATGACAAAAGGTATTTTAAACATTCTTTTTTATCCCTATTTGTACACATGTATAGCCTTTTAGATCAGTGAATATATTGATGGACCAGAACCCACCTAATTTTGTCATTTTCAAGCTGCAGCAATGAGAAGCAGAAAACATTGTTACAAACCCAGTGGGGTTTGTACTTGAGCATGATTGGTGGTGTTTGTTAATAAAAGTCGTTCTGTGAAACTGCTCTTTCGGTGAGAATCAGATGATAGCACAGCTTTGCTTTTCCAGTCAGCTCACTTGCTGCCCCTTTTTGTGTGTGTGCTGATACCAGAGTGTTCCCAACACACGTTAAAATTCTTCAACAAGCTAGATAGAAACTTGGGAAGCCACCTTAAAAACCTACAAGTAATTTAAAGAATAAGCGATGTACCTTCATCATGACTGTCCCGGATAATTTAACAATTTAAATATTCTGGCTCTCAAAAATCATAACTTGAAAGAAACACTTGAGTAATCCTCTCCACCTGCCTGTATCTTTTTTCCCACTGGTCCTGTGTATACATATCTGAATTAATGCTCCATTTGGTCCTCAGTCTTTAGTGTCTTTACAGTTCATCTCCCTGGGTGTAGAATATAAGTAGGTGTTCTATATAAATAAACTCCTGAATGGAAACCAGGAGCTGAACTTTATAGCTGACTACACAGAACCACTGAAAGGTGATCTAATATGCTGGGCATCTGTGAGTCAGCATTGAGATGTGCTCTAAATGCTATTGCAAACAGTGACAGTTCTGGACATAAAGAACTCAATGTGCTCTCATTAGCGCTGTTGGAAGTTGCTCCCAAGGGTTGTAGTTCTCACTCAATTCAGATCACTTATGTAATTGCAGAGTATGAACTGTTCCAGGGAACTGCAGCGTTCACTGATTTTTGTTGCTGCTTGGTGAACTTTCTGTTTAAAGGTTTCCCAGGGTTGGTGATGGAGCTAATGCACGAAGTTTAGTAGTCTCTAAGAACTCCTGAAATGTTCAGGTTAGAAAGTGCTCCCTGCCCTGCAGACTTGAGAGGGTTGGGATTGTTCAGTCTGGAGAAGAGAAGGCTCCAAGGAGACCTTCTTGTGGCCTTCCAGTATCTTAAGGGGTCTACAAGAGAAAGCCGGGGAGGGACCTC